>CAXAQZ010000139.1:0-166676 GCA_963971145.1 Sussaba pulchella
AAATGAAATGAAATGAAATGAAATGAAATGAAATGAAATGAAATGAAATGAAATGAAATGAAATGAAATGAAATGAAATGAAATGAAATGAAATGAAATGAAATGAAATGAAATGAAATGAAATGAAATGAAATGAAATGAAATGAAATGAAATGAAATGAAATGAAATGAAATGAAATGAAATGAAATGAAATGAAATGAAATGAAATGAAATGAAATGAAATGAAATGAAATGAAATGAAATGAAATGAAATGAAATGAAATGAAATGAAATGAAATGAAATGAAATGAAATGAAATGAAATGAAATGAAATGAAATGAAATGAAATGAAATGAAATGAAATGAAATGAAATGAAATGAAATGAAATGAAATGAAATGAAATGAAATGAAATGAAATGAAATGAAATGAAATGAAATGAAATGAAATGAAATGAAATGAAATGAAATGAAATGAAATGAAATGAAATGAAATGAAATGAAATGAAATGAATGAAATGAAATGAAATGAAATGAAATGAAATGAAATGAAATGAAATGAAATGAAATGAAATGAAATGAAATGAAATGAAATGAAATGAAATGAAATGAAATGAAATGAAATGAAATGAAATGAAATGAAATGAAATGAAATGAAATGAAATGAAATGAAATGAAATGAAATGAAATGAAATGAAATGAAATGAAATGAAATGAAATGAAATGAAATGAAATGAAATGAAATGAAATGAAATGAAATGAAATAAAATGAAATGAAATGAAATGAAATGAAATGAAATGAAATGAAATGAAATGAAATGAAATGAAATGAAATGAAATGAAATGAAATGAAATGAAATGAAATGAAATGAAATGAAATGAAATGAAATGAAATGAAATGAAATGAAATAAAATGAAATGAAATGAAATGAAATGAAATGAAATGAAATGAAATGAAATGAAATGAAATGAAATGAAATGAAATGAAATGAAATGAAATGAAATGAAATGAAATGAAATGAAATGAAATGAAATGAAATGAAATGAAATGAAATGAAATGAAATGAAATGAAATGAAATGAAATGAAATGAAATGAAATGAAATGGAATGAAATGAAATGAAATGAAATGAAATGAAATGAAATGAAATGAAATGAAATGAAATGAAATGAAATGAAATGAAATGAAATGAAATGAAATGAAATGAAATGAATCGAAATGAAATGAAATGAAATGAAATGAAATGAAATGAAATGAAATGAAATGAAATGAAATGAAATGAAATGAAATGAAATGAAATGAAATGAAATGAAATGAAATGAAATGAAATGAAATGAAATGAAATGAAATGAAATGAAATGAAATGAAATGAAATGAAATGAAATGAAATGAAATGAAATGAAATGAAATGAAATGAAATGAAATGAAATGAAATGAAATGAAATGAAATGAAATGAAATGAAATGAAATGAAATGAAATGAAATGAAATGAAATGAAATGAAATGAAATGAAATGAAATGAAATGAAATGAAATGAAATGAAATGAAATGAAATGAAATGAAATGAAATGAAATGAAATGAAATGAAATGAAATGAAATGAAATGAAATGAAATGAAATGAAATGAAATGAAATGAAATGAAATGAAATGAAATGAAATGAAATGAAATGAAATGAAATGAAATGAAATGAAATGAAATGAAATGAAATGAAATGAAATGAAATGAAATGAAATGAAATGAAATGAAATGAAATGAAATGAAATGAAATGAAATGAAATGAAATGAAATGAAATGAAATGAAATGAAATGAAATGAAATGAAATGAAATGAAATGAAATGAAATGAAATGAAATGAAATGAAATGAAATGAAATGAAATGAAATGAAATGAAATGAAATGAAATGAAATGAAATGAAATGAAATGAAATGAAATGAAATGAAATGAAATGAAATGAAATGAAATGAAATGAAATGAAAAGAAATGAAATGAAATGAAATGAAATGAAATGAAATGAAATGAAATGAAATGAAATGAAATGAAATGAAATGAAACAAAATAAAATAAAGTAAAATAAAATAAAATAAAATAAAATAAAATAAAATAAAGTAAAATAAAATAAAATAAAGTAAAGTAAAATAAAATGAAATAAAATAAAATAAAATAAAATAAAATAAAATAAAATAAAATAAAATAAAATAAAATAAAATAAAATAAATCAAAATAAAATAAAATAAAATAAAATAAAATAAAATAAAATAAAATAAAATAAAATAAAATAAAATAAAATAAAATAAAATAAAATAAAATAAAATAAAATAAAATAAAATAAAATAAAATAAAATAAAATAAAATAAAATGAAATAAAATAAAATAAAATAAAATAAAATGAAATAAAATAAAATAAAATAAAATAAAATAAAATAAAATAAAATAAAATAAAATAAAATAAAATAAAATAAAATAAAATAAAATAAAATAAAATAAAATAGAATGAAATAAAATAAAATAAAATAGAATAAAATAAAATAAAATAAAATAAAATAAAATAAAATAAAATAAAATAAAATAAAATAAAATAAAATAAAATAAAATAAAATAAAATAAAATAAAATAAAATAAAATAAAATAAAATAAAATAAAATAAAATAAAATAAAATGAAATGAAATGAAATAAAATGAAATAAAATAAAATAAAGTAAAATAAAACAAAATAAAATAAAATAAAATAAAATAAAATAAAATAAAATAAAATAAAATAAAATAAAATAAAGTAAAATAAATTAAAATAAAATAAAATAAAAAAAAATATTTCAATGCTCATTCGACTGGAGCAGAATCTCCTCTCGACAGAGTCCCGACGCCGAGAAGAACCTGGACGAACCCTCAGTCACCGGATCAGAACGTCCGGGAGAGCACTCGAAGATACCCATAATTAATAAAATCACTTTACTTTCTTTTAGCGAGCAGCAGATTATCGTAAACTCTTTTTTTTTCTTCTCACTAACAGGCCCGAGAATCCTGCAGTGCTCTGGGACTCGTAGCGACTGCACTGGAGACGGGCCGACTGCTGCCCCTAGGCACTGCTCCAACCCCGGGTGCAAAACCGAGGACTCGTAGCGACTGGCCTGGAGACGGGCCGACTGCTGCCCCGAAGTTTTCACCCTCCTCCACCATTTTTTTTGTAAAATAAAAAGATCCGTCCCCCACCTCACCTAAAAAAACCTGCATTGCTTTGGGACTCGTAGTGACAGGCCTGGAGACGGGTCGACTGCTGCCCCGAGGTCTCCACCATCCCTCCTACTTTACTAATAAATATAATTTTCACAGCCTGCTCGCTGATTGCTACGACAATCGCCATAAAATTATAAATAAAACAAAAAGGAATAAATAAACAAATTTTCACTATTTTTCAACAAAATTTTATACGCGTCATCGTTTTCTTTCAGCACCTGCCCCAAAACTCAGCGCGGGCCTGATCCTGCGCGTCGTCACCCTTTGGAGTACGGTTCAGCCCTGCTGCAAATAAGTGTAACGTTACAGGGTATGGGGTGTGCGTGCGATGCGTCGAGGAGTGTGTGGGACGTATAGTGCGACTAAATTAATGAGATTTTCTGTATCGGAGCTATTGTCATCCGAGTAACTATCCTGGCTCATTTGTTTTTACTCGAGATTGAAGAGATGAGGAGCAAGTTCATTCTCCAATAAATTATAAGTGATCATTTTTTGCGGGTTGAAAATTCTCGATGTTTTTTTTTTTTTTGAGAATATATTTTGGAGAAATAAAGAAATTGTTACATCGGCGCCCGAACGGTAGGACTGGAGGTTATTCGGTTTGACGATAGCATCATATGGCGAATATACAGCGTACGCCGCCACAGTAAGTACGAATTTTACTTGTACAACTCAGAAGTTTTTTACAAGCTACCCTCGACACTATCATTTCCATCCTAAGACTTATATCCCTATAGTGATACAACAACATGGTTGATGTATCACTGGCCCTACAGTTTTTGTAACGGTGGGTTCCGAACCACCGGGAGACCACAGAAAAAACACATAGAATAATTTTTTCCATTGGTGTCGGCACGGGGATTCGAACCCGTGACCTTTTTTTTTTTAAATGTTTGTTTATTGATCACATTAAAGTATGGTGGGTTTGGCTTTAACAAACATGTCATAGGAAAAAAAAGCCGACAGTCTCGTGTGTTTTTTCCTGTTTGGCCGTTTGCCGACGGCACTTAGGAAGTTATTATGCGTCATTTTTGACTTACAGCGGTGCATCATTAAGCGGATGGGGATGCCAGTACGGCGAGATCGGTATGTGGCTCGTCGGCACTTCGTGTATGGGGGAAAAAAATATTTGATACAGTAAAAACCCCTCAAATCGAATATCGACTAGACAATGAATAAATACTAATGACTACTTAAATTACTTACAGCTAAGGATTTTATACAGAAACAAGAAAAAAAAGTTTAAAAAAGAGGAATTTAACAGTATATACAATGGGTCTCGTTGCTGCATGAGCTCGTGGACCTTAGGGCTAGTATTGTTGTTCAGGTTCTCGGGGCTCGTTGCCGTGTTAGCGGTGTATATACAATTGTCGTAGTCTTCTAGCAATAGCTGCAGTGTTGCTGGCCCCGTTAAGCTCGAAGAGATTTAATAATTTGCATAGAAATATGTTGAATAGAACTGGTGAGTTAACAGTTCCTTGTTGTAACCCTTCCGATATTTTAAAAGTTTTAGAGGAGAGAGCGTCTCCGTCCCAGGTGACGAAGGATTTATTTGAGATCATGTACCAAATAGTTCGGATCAGCGGTGAAGCTATTGATGGTGTGGATGAGTGGGCGCGGACGATCGGCTTTGTTTTCGTCCGAGAATTATGTGAGGTAATTGTTGTTATTGCGAAAGTTATTGAAATCAGCTTTTATTGCAGCGGCGGCTCGGTCGACAATGGCTTTGAGACGCGTCCCCGAATTCACGTGTCTGGGCGAGTTGATACTCTCATAATGTGCTCCTATGTTGTTCAAAACGTCCTTTGGTGTGTGGAACGTGTATCGGTCGTTGATTGCTTTGGAGTCGTCGAGGCTGCATTTACTTCTCACCAGTAGGGCTTGGTTGTTCCTATGTATTTGGAGGGCTGTTATTCTTGTTCTTCCTTTCGGCCTGAAAAGCCTATTTACCTTTGGGAAGAAGGCTTCTGACTTACGATGATCTATTGTTTTTATTTGCTTGTCCCAGTATTTTTCGGTAGTGAGCTTGAATTCGTCTTGCATTAATTTTTTAACTTGTTTTATTAGTACTTTGGCGAGGGTGGTTGTCTGAGTCTTTGCGGATGGGTCGATGCGGTATTGCCTGTGTAAAGTAGTCACTAGGTATTTTTTAATTTTCTGTAGTCTGTTGATTTTCCCGTTAATGTATTTTTTCAAATTGTCGCTGTCGAAGATTTTTGGTACTGTCGTCTTCATTGCTTCGAGTATAGCTGCATTTAGATGTAGGAGTGCGTTGTCAGTTTCGTCGATAGAGAGGTTCCGGTTATTTGGTACGTTAGTAATAAAATTATTGTCTACGGCACTTTTGAAGTTGTCCCAGTTTGTTCTTTTGAAATTAAGTCTGTGTTTGTTATTATCGGCTGGGATGCAGGCGAAGTCCTCGAGTTGAAACGAAATAGAGATCGCGGCATGGTCGCTGTCATATGGTAGTGTGCGGGCTTTGATGTCGATCGTATCGGTGGTGATGAGACGTGCGTCGGCTAGACAGATGTCGAGGTACCCGTTGGCTCGCTTAAAGGTGGGGGATACTGGGGTAATGACGATGAGCTTGTACTTCTGCTCGAACGCCGCTTGCCATTGCCTTATATATCTGCCCCGTTGGTTGTTGTTATGGTCTCCCAACACTTTCCTTCGAGCATTTAAATCGCCGGCCAAGATATAGAATCTGTTTACCGCGTGGAGCTTTAATTTTTCAAAAACAGCGTTGAGTTCATCTACAAATATTAGCCGGTTGTCGTTGGTCGCATAGGCGCTGATTATAAATAATTTACCGCCGTTCGTTAATGGGATCGTGATTATTGTGTGTTCTAGGATTGCGCTGTGGTATGACGATACCTCGTGTACTACTTCGAACGAGATTTTTTTGCTGATAGCAATAGCGGTTCCGCCGCCGAGCGTTGAGTTAGGCCTATCAGTACGTATAAGGTGGTGTGTATCGAGAGAAAATTTGTGTGTAGGATTAAGTTTAGTTTCGGATATGAGTAAAATGTCGTGTTTAAAATTCGAGATAAATTGCGCTAATCCTAACCTACGTGGGTACGTAACGATGGAGTTTACGTTGTTTGCCGCAATTTTAAGGTTGATAAACGGTGCTGCTCTATTATCCATTAGTGGGGTACAAATTGTTTAAAATAAATTCGATTTTTTTCGAATTAGCGGCTATCTGATCGGCTAGAGTTTTAAATTGCTCGGCGACTAGCGTGGCTATATCCCGCCGTAGGTCATTCACCCAAGCGGGGGGCGATTCGGTTTTATGATGGTCGGTATCGTCGGTGTTGGTTTGCGAGCGCGGAAAGCTTTTGTTAATCGGAGGTGCGGCGGTGGGCCGCAAGGGGGTACCCTGTGTTGTCTTGGGGCCTGTTGGCTCGTGGCTTGCGCGAACGTGACGTTAGGATTCAAATTCGAACTTATCCGTTTTAATTTGTTTAGTACGGAGATTTGTTTTTCGGACGCTGCCTCTTTGCGTTGTCCGATAACGAACTTAATATATAGGCATCCCTTGTATGAGGCCGGGTGCCCCGACTGTCGGCAGTTCGCACATTCGAGTGCCGTGCGGTCGGCATCTTGAGGGATGTTACATTTGCCTTCGTCATGTGATTCTGCACCCTTAACACAGCGGGGCATTAGATGGCAGTTGCGGCTCGCGTGACCGATCCTTTGACATTTACGACATTGATATATTTTCGATTTCCTCAAGAGTTCCCAACGAACCCGCTGATATGCCAAGGCCTTGATTTTGAACAGCTCGGTGGTATGGCTGCTGTTCGAAATTTGTATAATATGAAGGTACGCGTCTGGTAGCGATTTATTGTAGTGGAATCTTGAAACATTGATTATGTCGAGGTCGCGGATGTTGTGGCTGTTGATTTCTCGTTTAATGTATTCCGTATCAAAGTCTCCTTTGATTCCTTTGATGATTATCGATTTCAGTTTCAGTTCCTTGGGTGTGTAGGTGTAAAAATGCAAATTTTTTCCCGTCATCGCGTTGATTATTTTGTTAAAGTTGTCCGTGTCAATTGCATATATGGTCGTGTTTTTGTTCTTCGTTTCGTTAATTGTGAATGCATTCTTCGGTACGTCGGTATTCGTTATTAATTTGATAGTTCGTTGATGTTTGTGTCCGTTGTAAAGATTGGAGGCGGTTTGGATTTTTTCGTTAGCTGGGCTTTTGGCTCCGTTGTCGGAATGTGGGGGTCGAGGTCGTCGGGCTCCATGTCACTCTCGTCCGTTAGCGCTTGATAGCGGTTGTCGTTAGCAATATAATTGTCATTGGTACTCACCAGTCGTCGTTTTGTGTTTACATTTTTGGGACGAACCCAAGTCACGTTGGGGATTATAGGAGAATCCCCGGAGGTCGATGGACGTTCGAGGTCTTCTTGGATAGATGGTGGTTGCGCGCGAGTCTTACGCGCAGGCGCGAGATTCGGAGTGACTCTGGTCGCTGTCGGTTTCGAATTTCGAATTTCGACGCGAGCTTGGCGATACATTTCATCCAGCTTTAACGAACTAAGTGTAGGAATTTTAGAGCCACGATTGTCACGATTTAATGCACTTGCACTGAGTTTTTCGGTAGAGTCATCCGGAGGCAATCGGCGTTTAGACGCGGGGTTTGCCATAGCGCAACGGAACCCTGGACCTTCTGCATGGGAACCCGGGCGCGTAACCCACTCGGCCAATGCGTCTCTTTATACAGCGTATGCCGCCACAGTCAGTTAGGAAGACGCGTGCGACACAAAAATCTCCATTAACTTCGCCAAAAACTGTGGTAGAGAGAACAGTGGTTAAAAAAATAAATTCCAAGGTATAGATTGTAAAAAAAGTTTATTCGCAGATATGGAAGACGAGGAGAATGAAAAGATGCGGAACGAGATTAAAAGACTCCGGCTAGAGGGTGAGCGACAGCGTGCAGATCTACTGGCGCTACAAGAGTCCAGGATGTTGCAGTCGCAGGGGGATGGCGACGATCGATTGGTGAGTGGGCTGGTCCGGTCTTTTAGTACTATGAATATTGACATACGCGTACCAAAATTCGAAGATGAGCTAAAAATCAATCCTTTAGAGTTTTTAGATCGGTTGAGCTAATATTTCAGATTTAAAAAAGTAGATGAGCCGACTCAGTTATTAATTCTGGAAAATGTTTTCGGTGGCAGGGCTAAAGTTTTGTTTAATGCAAATAGATTTAATTTTATAACTTATATGGAATTTGAAACAGCTTTCAAAAATGAGTTCTATTCAGTGCCAATGCAGGCAAAAATACAATGTTAATGGTCGTCGTTGCGATTTGAACCGCAATGTGGTTCACTTCAAACGTTTTTCTTATCGCAGATTGCGAAAGCGCAATATTTTTAACCTGAATTGGACCCATATACCAGTGTCGGGCAGCCCCGAAGTACATTTGTACTTGAAGTACCGAATAAGTACAAAGTACAGCTGTGCTTTGAACCGCGCGAACGCCGCAGTACGCAGTATAACTGTACTTTAGACTGCGGGACCGCCGCAGTACGCAGTACAGCTGTACTTTGTACTGCGGAAACGCTCCAGTACGCAGTACAACTGTACTTTGTACTGCGGGAACGTCGCAGTACGCGGTACAGCTGTACTTTGTACTGCGGGAACCCCGGAGTACGCAGTACAGCTGTACTTTGTACTGCGGGAACGCGGAAGTACGCAGTAGAGCTGTACTTTGTACTGCGGCAACGCCGGAAACAACCGACTTTCTGGGCATTCCGTTTTCGGCCTTGCCGCAGTACAAAGTACAGCTGTACTGCGTACTCCCGCGTTCCTGCAGTACGAAGTACAGCTGTACTGCGTACTGCGGCGTCCCCGCAGTACAAAGTACAGCTGCGTACTGCGGCATCCCCGCAGTACAAAGTACAGTTGTACTGCGTACTGCGGCGTCCCCGCAGTACAAAGTACAGTTGCACTGAGTACTGCGGCGTCTCCGCAGTACAAAGTACATTTGTACTGCGTACTGCGGCGTTCCCGCAGTCCAAAGTACAGCTGTACTGCGTACTGCGGTGTTCACGCAGTACGAAGTAAAGCTGTACTTAGTACTTCGTACTTCTGAAGTACAGATTTGCCCATCACTGCCATATACTATCAATTATCGGATTGTTCAGCAATTACCTATTCATGCTAGAGAAGCTTTAGTTGCGATTGATTATTCGAGCTTTAATGTGATTACTGGAGCGTTAGCACAGTTAGATTCGGCATATAAAGAACGTCAGCAGGAGAGGCGTCGTAATTTTGTTTCTAATAATTGTGGCAATCATCAGAATTCGTCGGTAGGCGCAAGGGGATTAGGAACGCGTTATGTCAACAATCGAGACAATGGCTATCAAAATAGAGCTCACAAGGGGACCACATGGGCATCGGATTTTTGTAATTTTTCATACTCATCGTACGTAAAGTTGACACCCCAAATACGATTATGCCGGAGCAGTTCGATGCCATATTCAGAAGTTTTCGAGAAAAATGACTTGAAAGTCTTGCGAGCAGCTTATGAGGACGGACGAAATTGTACCTAACATTTGGCCGAGCAGCCGAGTGGGCAGAGAGCAAAGGTAGTAATCGGAAGGTCCCCGGTTCGATCCTTACCGTGGGAAATTTTTTTTTTCATTTTTTTTTTTCAAAGTTTCGAATACCTACGTATTTTAAATATGAGTTTCATCAAATATATGCTAATTAACATATTATCATCAATGAATTATCATTTTTTATAAAAATACCGTGAGAAATTTTTTTTTTTAAATTTCGATTACCTACGTATTTAAAAAATAAGATTAATCAAATATATGCTAATTAACATATTAGTCACTTCGTCGAAATCGGGAAAGTTGACTACAAACTTATATGAAGATTTTTTAATCAACGTTATCAAACCATACGTTGTAACACCGGTTTTTACCCGGGTACCTTCGCCGCTCCTGTGCTGCGCGTGTTGGGCGCCAGCCGCCACAAGACGGCCCTGAAATGTATTCCCGGGGCGAACCGGGACCGACTCAAGTTTCGCGACAGCACGGAGCGATGCAGAACTCAACGGTAGCTCAGCCCTACACGGGTAGAGGGGCGTAGGCCAATACGGTCCAATGATAACGACAGCAGCAAAATGATAGAAATTAATTTATTTTGCGGTCGGATAATCGTCCAACCGCGTGTACCAGAATTTTTTGAGCGACCGAATTACAATAAATTTTAACGGGCACGGGCTTCGCCCGGGCAAAGACCAAAGACAGCAGATGTTCATGAAACTTCGGTCGTTCGTGGTAAAATTCGCAATTGATGCCGACATTGCGACAAATCTTTACAATATCTCGAGAAGACAATATGACATACACGAAACATAGAGACAACAATTTACTGACTTGATTTTCTTTACAGACTAACTTATCGACAAAATTACAACACTCTTTAATACCCTAGCCTATTCACACTCCGTTCATTCACTCTAACTAACAAAAATCACAGTATCAATTTAATACCACACGCTACTTCAATAACTGACTATTTCTCTCATCAGATCTTCATTACAGCCCTATCTAACTCACCATTAATCAATCTCACAATTTTCTCGACTCATCACACACGCAACATCTAACCTAACTTTCGCTCTGGAGTGGGCCCTTCTCGTCCGCACACTCACCTTCGACAGCACGCGATAAAGCGTATGATAACTGATTTTGAGTAAGCTGAATGATAGCCCGTACCAACTCAAAATGAGCAGTCTGGTCGACAACGTGGTAGCCGGCCGGCCACGAGGCCGGATCCGGTATGCGACAACCCTGAATGATAGCCGACGAAGTATTTACTCCGAGGATTTTTATACTTTGGTACGAATGATAGCTAACTCCAACTCTGAATCGATTTGCTTGGCGTGAGCACGGACTACTTTACTCACGACACACCGGACCTGGTCTCGCTGATGTCCGCTTCCTTCTCGGAAGGTATGATGTAGTAGTTCGCTGTGGTGGTCCACCACCGACGAAAGCTGGACGAGAAGAGAGCGACTCGAGGCTTGCCGTGCAGGGCCTCGTCCGAGTGATCCCCACCCCGAGTCGCCGGCTCGGCCGAGACGTGCTCGCTCTCTCGGCGACGCTGAACGTTGGCTCGCTCCACAGATCCGCCACCGCTTCATAAGGTAAAATGTCGACAACACTGGTTTACTCGGGATCCCGATCTCGTCCTCATCGACGGACGACTATGGATCCCGCAGTTGGGCGACAGCGTGAAGAATGCCCCTCTGGTGCTTGTAGACAGCAATTTAGATCTCGCCTCCGCCTGCGGTGTTAGACACCCGGCCCATGCTGCGTCCCCGCAATACAGCAGCGGAGAGTCGACAGCATCCTGTCCTCGAGACTCCACCCGGTGGCCGGTGGAGCGGAGGGTATCAGGGGCGGCTCCGAGATGTTTAATCCTCCCATCAGAACCGGGTAACGGGCCTTACGGCAAGCCCCGATACCCGGGCGGCACGAGGCAGATGCCTGGACCCTCAATTTTGGCCCACCGCTGCTCCTGGCTCAAAGTCCGGATCTTCAGGGGGGGGGGGGGGGGAATGCTCCGTCCTTGGATCCGACCGCTGATGGCATTCCCTCCATCAGACGGTAAGGCATTCTGCACACCGATCCCGGTCGCCTCACTTCCGGGGGGCTATGTCATTCCTCGACGGGAGAAAGGAACGACGTATGACAGCGGCTGTGGAACAAAACCTCTCGAATCTCCGATGTATGCGATGACTCGGATCGGGTGTGCGTGAAATACAAAAATTAACGCCAAAATATAACAACTAATTTAACTAATAATCGGTTCTAGATAAATTTCTTTAATATTTCTAAGGCTGCCAAAGGGAGGGTCGGCGGTGGACAGCTGACAGCGTGGGTTTGAAAGCGCTAAAGCGCAGTAACGGGGTGCCTCGAAAAGCACCACGTTACAACTTATAAAAAGAAAAGTTTGTTTTTTTCATTGATTCTTGGGGTGGACAAACCAATCCCGTAATGTACAACGAAGTTTTTCGAGATGATAAGCGTCTGCTGACTTGCACCCTGCAAGTTATTCCACCAAAATGTACCTCGTTAGTACAGCCATGCGATGTTTATTTTTACCGTTGTAGTAATTTCGTGTTTATTTTATTAATCTCATTATTTATTATTTATTCTTGTCAATACTCATAGGACATATCTTTTTTTATTTAATTTTATTTCGATTGACATGACAAATATTATATTACGATAGGGTGTAACAAATTAAAGTAATGTACTTATCTCAATGCGCAGTATGATAAGGCGAGGTTTTATTGCAGAGAATATCCGTTCGTTACAAGTATTTCGTGAGTAGGTCCGGTGGTTATAAATTGCTCGATAGAAGTGTCTCACGCACGTCGATAGCACGTCTATAAATACCCATCAATTAACCGTAAGATCTCGGTACCTTTCGGTAATTCTCGCTTTCGTTGCTCCCTTCCCCATTCTATCGTCGATGGGTTTGAGGCGCTGATTTAAATTACATATGTATATGAATGGTTCCATAAACTATAGGCATCGGTCCGGGTGACCCCCCCTCAGATTCTTTTCAAATTTTTTTGGGATGTAGTCCTTGATAACCTATATGTGCCTGAACTTTTTCGGATTTTTTCCTTCATTATTTCGGCTGTAGTAATTAAGGGCATTTCCTGACATTTCCGTTTTTTTTTTTTCAATTTAATTTCATAGTATTGTATCGCAAAATGAAAATTACACTTAGAATGCATTTCTATGTGAAATGTTCTCAACTTTTTGAAAAAAAAAATTGATTCTCAGTTTGGACTAACGCAAAGCTCTCAAAATTGTCGAATTCTTCGAATTTTTCTATTGTTCAAGTTTTTAAAAACGAATGAAAACTATTTTGCAATCAAAGAAATATTTTCAAGAAATGTTAAGGCCTATTTTTGATTTCATTGTATAAATAATCGTATAACTTTCTTTCACTGCAGGATATTGGGAGTAGTCAGGACATTGCATTTCTATCTAAGAGACAAAAATTCAAAATGATCGATAGCTCAAGAGGATTGAAGGAGAATTTACACATTTTGAAGGGAGAAAATAAAATTTGGTTTATTATTGAATTTTTGAACTTTCATCGATTCTAGCAGTTTTTACAGACATCTTAACGTGAATTTGACGTATTATATGTGAAATTTTCTCAGCTTTCTGAAAAAATATTTTTAAAAAAATTCAGACATGCGCAATGGCCGAAGAATAGCTTTTTATTATTAAAGGTCAATTTTGAGAGCTTTGCGTTAGTCCAAACTGAGAATCAATTTTTTTTTTCAAAAAGTTGAGAAAATTTCACATAGAAATGCATTCTAAGTAGAATTTTAATTTTGCGATACAATACTATGAAATTAAATTGAAAAAAAAAACGGAAATGTCAGGAAATGCCCTCAATTACTACAGCCGAAATAATGAAGGAAAAAATCCGAAAAAGTTCAGGCACATATAGGTCATCAAGGACTACATCCCAAAAAAATTTGAAAAGAATCTGAGGGGGGGTCACCCGGACCGATGCCTATAGTTGATGGAACCATTCATATATACAGGGTGTCCCAGTTGTCCCAGTATCTCCCCACGTGAGATATACCACCGGATTCTACATGAAATTCTAAGAAGTACGTACATCCTCAGTTTTTTCCAAAAACGCTTAGTTTTTGAGATATAAGGCTTAAAAGATGCGAGATAAGAACCAATCAGAGGTGAGATATACAAGTTGAATCGATCTGTGTTACGTTCGAACTGGCGGCGCGGCTAGACGCAATAGAAGAGCATCGTCGCACTTTGAACGAAGGTACGTTCGGTCGGTAGTAAATCGACAAACGACGGCGCTTGCCCAGCCATTGCGCCGAGCGCTGTCAGCTCACTGTCAATCCGTCGAACCAACCACGAATAATATTGATTTATTTATTTCTTCTTCCGAAGCAAATACAATTAAAAATCGCAATCCGTATGCTGCAGATGCGTGACTTATTCGCTGCGTATGCGCTGCAAGCGCGTTGCTTATGCGCTGCAGGCGCGCTGCATATGCGCTGCGAGCGCGACGCTCATGCGCCGCAGGCACGCTGCATATGCGCTGCAAGCGCGCCTGCAGCGCATAAGCAACGCGCTTGCAGCGCATACGCAGCGAATAAGTCACGCATCTGCAGCATACGGATTGCGATTTTTAATTGTATTTGCTTCGGAAGAAGAAATAAATCAATCAATATTATTCGTGGTTGGTTCGACGGATTGACAGTGAGCTGACAGCGCTCGACGCAATGGCTGGGCAAGCGCCGTCGTTTGTCGATTTACTACCGACCGAACGTACCTTCGTTCAAAGTGCGACGATGCTCTTCTATTGCGTCTAGCCGCGCCGCCAGTTCGAACGTAACACCGATCGATTCAACTTGTATATCTCACCTCTGATTGGTTCTTATCTCGCATCTTCTAAGCATTATATCTCAAAAACTAAGCGTTTTTGGAAAAAACTGAAAATGTACGTACTTCTTAGAATTTCATGTAGAATCCGGTGGTATATCTCACGTGCGCGAGAACTGGGACACCCTGTATATCGATTTATCACATTATCCCCCTATTTTGGGGCTCATCGTTCAGATGGACACAAAATTGTATCCGCGTCTATGGATTCAACACACATTCATCCACCCACACACATACCACGACTCCACCCCACTAAGGGTCTCGTCCTACCATAAAACTAATTAACCTACGTTGTACCCATGGCTTGCATGGTTCTTTTAAGATCATCATTCGTTGACTCGTCGATTCTTCGATATATATACATAAAAATACAATGCGAGGCTTTTTTTTAAATATTTATTCCGATAATTTTTCAGTTGGTGATAGGTTCGTAATATTTTCTGAGGCTAGTACGATTGTAAGTGCCCAGAACTTTATTGTTTTCGATATACCCTAAGTCAAAAGCGTTAGTCCCTATATTTCGAACAATTTTATAGGGACCTTCGTATAGATGAAAGAATTTATGGGTTACCCTGTCAATCTGACTCGACAGATGGGGTACGCGTAGCAAAACTAAATCGTTCGCTGTGAGCTGTGCTGGTGATTGAAATTTCAGATTTTGTTGACGACGTTTAAAACTTAGAAATATTTGTTCTTTCGCGATCTGTAATTTATCTTCGTGGGTGAGCTTTGTTACGTCCCCGTAACGCCACCACACAGACGCCTGAAGGGCTGCAACCCTCCAAACACGGGCGCGAGTGTATGGCCTTCTTCAAGGGGCATACAAAGATAAAAGGGAGGGGGTTCTTGGGCCTCCAACTCGAAAAGATAAGACTCTTCCCACCTTTTTGCATAAAACCAAGGAGTGGGAAACGGGAAATTTTGACCAATGAGATACAAAGAAAATTTGCCCTTTCCCACCCTTACCACTAGCTTCGTAGTTAAAAGCGAAACGCGTCTTAGAGAATAAGAAGGTGGGAGACGGAGTTTTCAACCAATAATAAATAAGAAAAACTACCCTCTCCAACCTGGTTAAATATTTTGTGTGGACCCGAAATTGTATAAAAGGGCCACACACGCGTCTTTTAGACAGTAATTATTCAACCTCCGACGTCGCAACATCTCTTAAAATCATTTCGGGCCCAGTCCCAACTAATGAATATTTTCAAAGTATAATTCGAAGAAAAAGGACTCTAACTTTTTGTAAGTTTCCTCTCAATCCTCTTTCCAACTACCAAACTACCCCTTGTGAGTAACGCGTACCCACGCGGACTTACATCCTTCCAACTCCGAGAGTAACGCGTACCCACGCGAACTCTCATCTCCTAACCCGAAAGTAACGCGTACCCACGCGGACCTTCATAAAAACCAAATCCGAGAGTAACGCGTACCCACGCGGACTCTCATCCCAATTCACAGGAGTAACGCGTACCCATGCGGACTCCCATTCTTTCATTGAATATTTAACATAGATTTAGATATAAAGGTAACGCGTATCCACGCGGACCTTTATCACACATACACAACTAACAACTTGACACTTATTTTTTATGGGTAAACAGCGCCGTGCGGGGCGCAAATATCAATTGCGCAAGCTCCACGCGGAGTTTTGCAATTACACTCCAGTCGCATCCCACCCCTATTTCACTGGCAACCAGCTCGAAGCTGAGCCGGTTACGACCCCATACGAACTAGTCCCATTAGAATATAAAATTCGGTGTTTGAAGGCTAAATATATTCCGATTAACGACCCCAGATTCAATTTTTACGTAATGAAGGTAAAAATACTCTGTCAATAAATATTTTAATACATCTTAATCAAAATAACACTTTATCAAATGGTCAGCCCGTATCCCTGACCAATTAGCATTTGCTAAGGTCAAAAACAGGGCAATTCCAATATATTGTTACCCCGGACGTAACAGCTTGTCGCTTGGGGGAAAATTAACGATCTTAAAAATGGTTTCAATCGGTTTTTTTCCGGAGTGTAACTCATGAGGCATATAACCAGTGCTGCAGTGAGTAGTGAAATTAAGCAGATCTTGGATTTTTGGAACGAACTTCACCCATTTAGTATGATGATTTGCACAAAAAGTCCTAAATAACCGTCCCAATTCTCTCATTATGCGCTCGGTTGGATTCGACTGCGGGTATCTGATTGAGGAATGCACTACTTGGATACCTTGAGATTCTAGCTCTTTCTTCCACGCTGCAGAGGTAAATTGTGAACCGTTATCGGCTAGGATTCGTTTGGGCTTCCCAACAGTGGGGATATAATTATCGAAAATTTTTTTCAATACTATTCTCGTAGTTGCTCGTTTGATCGGGTACAGTCGAACTAATTTCGAAAACGCGTCGAGAACTACGAATATATATTGTACTCCCGCGACGGAGGTAGACAATGGCCCATAAAAATCGACCGTAACGAGGTCGTTTGGCGAATTCGAACGAACCAAGCAATACTCTCCTTCAACGGATTTCGAATAATATTTTACTCGTTGACACGTATCACATCTCAAAATATATTCTTTAACATTCTTCGCCATTCCTTTCCAGTAGAAGAATCGTTTGAGATGCGATAGTGTCTTGTATATACCCACGTGTCCTAATCTACCATGTTCAGTATGAACTATTAGTTCTTGCAGAGATCGCGGGACAATTATAGTCCAATTCAGACTCAATCGATTTTTATGGAACCATATGTCCTTGTACCTGACATAATTTTCAACTACTTCCCTTGAGTTTCTTGCTTCTAACTGCTGGATGGTTTCATCATCTTTTTGTAACTTGACTATATTTTTCAATTCTTTATTCAGTTGTGAGTTTGCTTCAAGTTGACATACTATTATTAGTGCGTCACTTTTCTCCATCTCGTCGGAAATCGAGGTGTAGCGGCGAAGCAAAGATATTAGTATCGAGTCCTTTTCGTCGGCATGAAAAGTTCTATTCGGATTTCTACTAAAGAAATAAGCAATAATATTATCGCTTCCCTTACAATACGATACCTTAAAAGTGTATTCCTGCAGCAACAAGCACCATCGGGATGGACGAGCCGTGCGGAATAGTGTTTCCCGGAGAAAAGTAAGCCCTTTATGATCGGTAATTATTTCGAAAGGTTTTCGCAAAAGGTAAATTCGGAATTTATCAACCGCATAGATAATTGCTAAAAGCTCCTTCTCTGCAGTTGTATAGTTCACTTCTGCGGAGTTTAACCCACGACTCACCATCGAGATTAACCGATGATTTTGTGCATCATCAATTTGGTATAAGATGCCAGATATCCCCCTATCCGAAGCATCCGTTTGGAGTTTTAATATTTTATCAGGATAGTAATGCGACAATTCGACCGTTTTCACAAAATTCAATTTTAATTTTTGAAACGCGAGAGAATGTTCGCTGGTCCAGTGCCATTGGGTTCCATTTCTGAGAAGAGGCCGAAAACGATCCAAATAATATGCGTGGAATACGCTAAAACGACGGTAATAATTATAAACTCCCAAAAATTTTTGAAGTTGCAATTTATTACTGGGCTCCTCAAATTTTAGTATATTCTCGAGTTTTTTCGGATCTGGCACTATTCCCGTTTGCGTCAGAATGAACCCCAAAAAATGTACGGATGTTTCGCAAAATGCGGCTTTGCTCAATTTTAATGTGAAATTTTCTTGCATTAATTTTTTAAATAGTAATTCGAGATGTTGTAAATGTTCAGCAAACCCCTTCGATGTGATTAAGAGTTCGTCCACATAGGAAGTTACAAAATCGTTTAGGTTGTCCCCAAGAGCTAGGCTTAAGGCCCTGATGAACCCACTTCCCGCCGTTTTTAACCCAAATGGTATTCTACGAAATTGGTACAACGTTGATCCATGCAAAAATGCAGTGTAATGACGAGAATCTTTCGATAATGGTATTTGCCAATAACCACATGTAAGATCAAGTTTCGACATGATCTGAACCCCATGAAATTTTTGCATTAGTTCGTCTATCCGCGGCGGAGCTTCGTTGTCACCCTGAAGCGCATCATTTAAAAATCGTGCATCGAGGCAAACTCTAATAGTATCATCGGATTTACGAACTATCCTCAAGGGATTACAATAAGGGCTTGTCGATCGTTCGATTATTCCTGCGTCTAACATTTTTGCAATTTCTTCATTTACAGCTTCACGGTAAGCTGATGGAATCGCGTACGAATGTCGAATAAACGGTTTATTGGTAATCGGAATTATTCGATGCTCGTATATCGTCGTACATCCGGGCTTATTCGAAGATAGCGTTTTGTACTTTGATAACAATTCTATTACGGCGACGGATTGGTTCGGACTCAATGGTGCAAGCTTTCGCGCGACAGATTCCAAACTGTCGGAAAAGACTCGTGACTCATCGATGCTATGCTTTAATACATTTTCGCACTCATGAGCTCGGGATATATCACAAATATTAAATATTTCATCATTATTAATTTCTTCAATTAAGGCACACTTAGGGCCTATATTCTCACACGTTTTCTCATTTATTAGAGATTCTTCGACATAATTAATACTTTGATTTCCCTGAACAGGGCTATTATTGTCATTATTTATCAATTCATTACCCGATCGATTTGCTGGAAGAATATAAATGTTCAATTCATTCTCTTCAATGATAGAAACAAGTCTCTCCGACATTTCGGAATCAAACATCACCGAGTCGCGTCCCACTCTCGCTCCCTGCACACATATTGAATTTTCATCGTAGCAGATACGAGCCTTATTTTTACGGAGCCAATCGCTTCCGAGAATAATATCCGACGTCAAATACGGAATTACCAGAAAAATATGGGAAATCGAACGATCATCTATTTTAATTTCTATCATTATTTGTCGGCTCACCGTCGTCTTTTTTTTTCCAACCGTGACTGCGACCGATATATTCGAGACGGGCATTTCGTATATGACCGCAATATTTTTTAATTTTTCGTAAAATTCTTCTGACACGCAAGTTATCTGACTTCCAGTATCCACCAGAGCAGTCACAACATTGTTAAATATTGTTGTGCCCACCGACCATTTTACTGTGTTGGAACGGGGAGGGAGGGCGTTATCATTTAATTATTTATTTTTTAGGCATTCTTTACCGTCGAAAAATTCGAATTCACGTAGAATTAGTTTGTGTGTTGGTTTTATTATAAAGTGACAGTGTTCTTTTACAATTATTGGTACCGACTCGTACCACTACCGAACCGTGCGTAGCCGGCTGACCCTAAGCACTCGTGAAAGAGTGTAGCTACCGCGGTTCGGGAGTCTCGCTTCGAACAGCGATTCGACCTTCACTCGAAAACTTGACTGACGTTGATCATCACTCCGGTCATTAATATATCCCTGATCTGAGGGTTAGTAGGTCGACTCGGTCGCTGCACCCGCTTTGGAATTAGCCAACGGTGCTGCGCCAGCAAGACTGTGCTGGCGCAATGGCTGCAAACAGCGAACAACGATCGGGTCATCGACCGAGCCACCTTTTTACAGAGTGATGACCACGGCTTTCGACACTCCCTTAGAAATGTCGAATGCCGCAACTGAATATTCTTTCCGAAATTCTGGGGCACAACACTCCTCCCCCCTAAAAAGTAAAAATTCATTGAGAATTTTAGAAATTAATTTTTACTCCTATTTTTCTCCTCACACCAGGATTTCGCAGTGCTAGGGGGTAACGGGCGTAACGCTGGCCCAGCTGTCTCGTGAGATCGTCACGAGGCTCTCCTTCTCTCTCTCACGCGCGCGCCTCCACCAGGTTGGTGGCCCCGAGGCCCACCGACACAGTTGTGACCGGAGTCGCCGTGGAATTTTGCTGACGAGTGCAAGCTAACACAGGCCGGGGTTACCACCGTTAACTCACCTAGCGTACACCACCTGATTGCAACTGGCGCGATATTATCAAATTGTTTCTTCCATCTGTTCCCTGAATATATACATATATTTTTTTTTCCTTTTTATATGCCTCGACCATTTTATCAACCAACCGATTTTCTTAACGCCCCCTCAGACGACTTAGGCATGAGGGGGTGTACCTCCCCACCCCACAGTGCCCCTTCAACCCTTTTCGGACCGTGGGAGGGGGTCGTGATGCCCCGCGCGCTTCTATCGTCGGGGATCGTGCGGGCATCGCCGCTGCCCAAGCCTTTCACGGTTCCCCCGCCGATGTCTTCGTCGCTCACATGCGACGTATGGAGCTTGCTGCCTCTTGCGTCTCCGTGCTCGACGCGGGCGTCGCCGTCCCTGTTCCTCTTGAGTGGCGGCCCGATGTCGCTGTCTCTGTCGCTCCCGCGCGACGATCTTCGCGAACCAGCTCGAGAGGGTTTTTGCAAACTCAGCAATCTTTGGCAATCGGCCTCTGCGCTCGTGTGCGCTATGCGTTCTTCTGGCGCCTTTGCCGTGCTACCATCTACCGGCTTGGGTTGCGTTATGAGACGGTGCACCGAACACGTGCTCCCGTCCGCGTTGCCGAAGCCCGCTGTACGATTATTTTCCCCGGTGGGTGTGTCGCTTGACCCCACGGTGACGTTAGGTACCGCTGCGTGTATTTCCACGACGCCAACGAATTTACTTTCCACTCTCGTGTGGGCTATTGTTTTACGACGCGGGGGTGGCTCCTCGGTCACCCTTCCGTCGATCAGCGGCATCTCATGACCGTAGATTTTTATCATTTCGCCGCCGATGATATCAGCGTTATGCTTTTTGAGAAAGTCCATCCCCAGTACTCCAGGTACCTGCAACGCTAACTCGTCGGTTACGACAAAGAACGGGTGTTCAACGTTGACTGCGGGTAAATTAAGGGTCAGTTCCACGACACCCTTCGGTCTGAACTTCCGACCGGAAATTCCCATAAGCTCCACGTTACAGTCCTTAACCGCTGTTTCGGGCAGCAGGCTGCTTGCCCTGATGACGCAGCACTGCGCCCCCGTATCGGCCTTCAGGGTCAGTAGTCCTTCGACGGCGGCCGCTGATTCGACTTCGAAATCACTCACTGCGCTGCCAGCAGGCAGAGTGATCGGCAACGTTTGCAGGGGAACTGGAACAGCTCCAACCGATAACGTTAGTACGTCCACGGTTCCTATGGTCCTCTTCCCTACTACCCCCGTATCAGTGTTTGATTGAGACTCGCGTCCGCCCCCCTGCTCGTCGCTGGACCCTCCTCCGTCGGATTGGGATTTCTCTCCGCCGCTACTGCTGCCTCTCCACTGGTTCCATCGACGCTTCCTGCAATCCCGAGCGACATATCCTGACCTCTTGCAATACCTGCAGAAAACTTCGACCTGGTCCACGGCCTTGGCCACCTGCGGTAGAATTGTACGCTTGGATTTTTGCGTACAGTCTCGACTTAGGTGCCCCGGCTCCCCGCAGTTGTAGCAGCGCCTTTACTCGTCGACTTTTTCCTGCGAGGTCGTAGGTTTACGTGTGGTGTGGTTCCGTGACCCCCCAAAACCTCTTGGGTTGACCAGGTTCTCGATCTCCTTCGCCCCGGTCACGGTCTCATGGAGGGTGGAGTAATTCCTCGCCCTCACGAGCATCTGCACCTGCCCCTGCAGTCTATTCTCGAAGATAGCCTGCGCGCATTTCCGCGTAGAATCCTCGAGTGTACGAGCATCCCTCTCCGATGCAACGTTCTCGGTCAACTTAGTTACCAATTCCGTGGTAAGGTTCTCGGTGCGAGCCGCATATGCGGCGACATTTTCCCCGGCGCCCTGCCGCAGGGAGTGAAACTCCACCTGGAGGGCTGACAGTGACTTGCGCTGACCATAGAGCGCCTCCAGCTCCGTCTCCTGTGCCGCAACTCCTGTGAGGCCCTTCCGGTGATGTGACTCGACAATATCAACTCCAAGAACAGGCCCTGATCCTCCCAGTGCACCCTCCTTTGAACCGTCTCGCAGGAGTAGAGGAAGGCGTCCAGCTCGTCGGGCCCCCCTTCATGGAATTTCAGCACGGTCTTGAGGGCTGCTTCCAACGTCAGCATCCCTCCTCGTCGTGGAGCAGGCGACCCAGCGTCTCGCGGTGCACCTGCTTTCGCCCTACGCTGACTTAAATTCGCCTCTAACGCCGCTACTCGGGCCTGCAGTGCCCGTATCAGCTCATACGGGTCGCTGTTTACCTCCCGCAGTGTCGCGGTAAGGTCTCGTTGCACCCCCGTGGATCCTCGCGATAACCGATCCCGTCGTTGGTCCAACTCCCGTTGCATCGCCGCGATGGCATCCCTTTCGTCGACTTGCGCTCCCCCGTCGTCCCGCGGCGGCAGTAGCTCAGGCGGTCGCGTCGTACGGCGGGATATTGCCCCATGACCGCCCCCTGCAGCCCCCCTCCCGGTCGGCATCGTGGTACGCATCATCGCACCAATCTCATCGTCGATCATTTGCTCCGAAACCTGACGGGAGAATATTTCGCGTGGGGGCTGCAGGTCCGTCTCCCCGTCGCTGTATTCGGTGAAGGACATTCCCCGTCGAGGGTTAACTCCAAACTGGCCCCGTAGGCTTTCCGCAAGGGCAGCCTGCCTCTCCCCGGGCAATTCACCCCGCGGGGAGAGCCGCTGCGCTAGTGCGGTTCTCGTCCGCATTGTAATATCTCCGAGGGCAGCCTCCAGGCTGGCCATAGCCCCCACTCCGTCCGACGGGAGCTGACTCTCCTCAGAGGGGCCCCGACGGGGATGAAGAGGACGATCGTTGTTTTCCATTTTAACCCCTTTTATCTATGTGGTTGCAACGGAATTTAACCCTGTCCCCGACTACTGGCCTCGTCCCCTCTTCTCTGACAACTCGCCACCGGCCTCGGTTGAGTTGTACCAGCGATTACACCGACGTCTGCGTGTCGGGTCTCACTACTGGGTTTCGTGTGTGTGCCTGCGTTTGACTCACGCGCACACCGACCGTCTGTACTTATAAGTTCACCGTTAACACGCACTGATTCTACTACGGCAGATCCCACCGCTGCCACCAAAAGGTTGTGCCCGCCGACCGTTTTACTGTGTTGGAACGGGAAGGGAGGGCGTTATCATTTAATTATTCATTTTTTAGGCATTCTTTACCGTCGAAGAATTGGAATTCACGTAGAATTAGTTTGTGTGTTGGTTTTATTATAAAGTTACAGTGTTCTTTTACAATTATTGGTACCGACTCGTACCACTACCGAACCGTGCGTAGCCGGCTGACCCTAAGCACTCGTGAAAGAGTATAGCTACCGCGGTTCGGGAGTCTCGCTTCGAACAGCGATTCGACCTTCACTCGAAAACTTGACTGACGTTGATTATCACTCCGGTCATTAATATATCCCTGATCTGAGGGTTAGTAGGTCGACTCGGTCGCTGCACCCGCTTTGGAATTAGCCAACGGTGCTGCGCCAGCAAGACTGTGCTGGCGCAATAGCTGCAAACAGCGAACAATCGATCGGGTCATCGACCGAGCCTCCTTTTTACAGAGTGATGACCACGGCTTTCGACACTCGCTTAGGAATGTCGAATGCCGCAACTAAATATTCTTTCCGAAATTCTGGGGCACAACAATATCGTCATTATCAAACGCGGAGATTGTGCTATTTTCGATAACGATAGTTGGGACTGTATCGTTTCCTCACTTCCTATTCCCCTTTGTAGGTCCTCCGCAAAATCATAAAACTCCTGGCACGAAACGGGACCATTTTGCGTCGTGCCTGAATTTAGTTTAAATTATTGGGATTATTCGATTGTTCGACGGTCATATTATTTCATGGCAAGTTATTGTTTTGGTGATTATAGACGTTAGGTGGTGGGAACCGAGTGTCTGGTAATGACCAGCCCCTGTTATGATCGAAATACTGCTTGTATTGAGCCCGAGATTTCCAAGCACGCGTAGATCTATTTTGAATTCGCGAGTTGTTATTTCTCTGATCATAATCGAATCGAGAGTCGTTAACTCGTGGGTAATTTAACGATGAACGCAAACTGTTGACACGAGTCGTGATTTTAGGTCTATTATGATTACTTGTGGCAACGTTATTTCTCCAATCTTTACTTTTATCGTTATTGTCCCAATCCATATTCGTGCTATCTAACCGAGCAAAAGATTGAGCAATCGCGTGAGTTTTTGAAAAATCCAACGTAGCTAGCGTGGTTTGCATTTTGAAAGGCAATTGCTGAACGATTTGGTAGTTTACCTCATATGCCGACAAAGGTGGCGCGAAATATTTAGTTTCTTGCAATTGTTGAAAAAAATACGTCTGCAACGAACTTTCTTTCCATCTATATTTACGTGACTGCCACCGATTTTTCCATCGAACCTGTACCGTCATCGAGTAAAATTCTGCTCGGAACGCGATTTTAAAATCTTCAAACGTCGCCAAACTCGCTTTATTAATATCGAACCATACTTTTATTCTACCGTCTAAGAAACTTTTCACCACCAGCATGTGATGTTCGCTCTTAACGCTTTTGAATCTAAAAAATTGTTGTATTCCTTCTAAGAAGATGAGCGGATTCTTATCTTCATCATATTTTGGAGTTTTATATTTACGTGTAGATATTGTAAATGACTCATGAGACCGTTCACCAACTGATTACCGATGTCGTTATTTGCCAGTCGATCGGCCGCGCTTTTCTCAGAGGTCTGTTGCTGCTGCTGATGTTTTTGCGATGGTTGTTGCTGCTGGCGCAGCCGAGCTACTTCGGCAGCTAACTCTTCAATCTGCAGCTGTGCCTCCTGCAAGCGTCGCGCCTCGTCATTCTGATGGTTCACTTGAATATCAGCTGTATTTGTCATTTCACCAGGATTCCTGTTACTGTTCAAAATACGATTAGATTTTTGAATTATTTTCGGAGTCACACTCACCGGTCCCTTGCCCGATTTCTTATTTGTTTTGCTTGCTACTGGCGTTGTATTGCTTGCCGTGGCTCGTGATCGCGTGATTCGCGGTACGGTTAAGCTGATATTATTACTTTTTTTTGCAGACATGAACGCACAGAGTCGCGATCGTGCCTCTAGTTGGGCGACATTTATGTAATATTTTCGTGTTTATTTTATTAATCTTATTATTTACTATTTATTCTGGTCAATAATCATAGGACATATCTTTTTTTATTTAATTTTATTTTGATTGACATGACAAATATTATATTACGATAGGGTATAACAAATTAAAGTAATGTACTGATCTCAATGCGCTGTATGATAAGGCGAGGTTTTATTGCAGAGAATATCCGTTCGTCACAAGTATTTCGTGAGTAGGTCCGGTGGTTATAAATTGCTCGATAGAAGTGCCTCACGCACGTCGATAGCACGTCTATAAATACCCATCAATTAACCGTAAGATCTCGGTACCTTTCGGTAATTCTCGCCTTCGTTGCTCCCTTCCCCATTCTATCGTCGATGGGTTTGGGGCGCTGATTTAAATTACATATGTATATATATATATTAGACTGGTCCTTAGCAAGAGTCATTTTTGAAAAAAAATAGAAACGCCCCCCAATTAGTTTCCAAATAATTAAAAAAAAATATTCGCGAAGTCCCTCCTCCCTATCTCAATATTAACCCGTGCCTAAGTAATTTTATATTTTTTGTTATTTAAGAGCATGCAATGTTTATCGGATTAATTTATTGCAGCTAAAATATTAACAAAATAAAAATTAACGCAATATGCTTTTTTCATCAGAAAGATGCGTCCTTTTAAAAAAAAAAATTTCCACCTTCAAAAACAAAATGGCTGAACTAATATGGTGGCCTGAAAATTGAAAATCATTAAAATTACGCTACGAATTGGTTTTTCACTTTGCTGGGGTCATCGGATGGGAATTTGGGATTCAAAATATGATAGACACTTAAGTACAACTCATACGACGACGTAACATACCGAAAAAAAAATCTTCACTCCAACAATTTTCATCTATGGTTTTTTGTGTTTAGTTCTTGTGTAAGATTTTGATTTATGAAAATTAGGGAAGAATCAGGGAAAAATCAGGAAAAATGCGAAGACCGATCAGTTCAGATATTCAGATCTATTTACGTTACGAATTCTCTGATGCTTGTTTCTTTTTTTGCATCCGGGAATTGCTTTCGGTACGAGGCAGTAACTCTCAAAATGTATTGTTTTTGTTCTTCGTCCGTCGTCAATACGCTGTTATAATTTTGGACCAAATTAACAGCTCTCTCCGCACAATCATTCACTATTTTTAAGCCTTTTACAATTGACAGGCCCTTTCGAAAGTTTTCATTTTGTTTCCACAGCAATGGATCAATATCCAAAAAATCCGTACGTATTTGATATCGACCGAAAAATAGCTTCGATTTCGAATTCACGAAATAGTCCATTTCTTTATCCAGCAACTTCTCAATACCATGGCTTTTCCTTACAACGATTCTGTTGCAAATTTCTTCGTTGTTATCGTCAGTCCCGTCCAGTTTTAGAACCATTTTCCTTTTGATATCGGCTGATAACTCTTCGTCGAAAAATGCCATTGCAGCTGTCTCTGGGTTGAGGTACCACAGATGATTTGATATTTTTTTCAACGTTGCCTGGGATATTTTTTTATCGATCGATTGATAAGCAGCGAGTTTCTTGAGGAATTGTAAATCGTGGTTGGGGGCTTGTGGAGCATGTACAGCTAAGAACCAAGCTTTGATGTGGATGCGAACAATGAACAGGCATACGGACGAAAGAGCTTTCTCCTCCTGAACGGTACCGTTAACCGGAATTGTTTCCGGAACAAATATATTTTTAACGAATAGATGGATTTCGCCATCCAGCGAGCATGATGAACAGCTCCTGGGTACCGAAAGTTGGCTTCAGCAGCTGGACGTTTCCCAATGAATATTTGCGTCAATATCAGTAATTCTTTATGATCACCTCGCACATGCTGGTTTTCGAACTGAGTTTTTACAAAAAAATCAATTTCATCTCTCTCTCCATCCAGTAGTCCTTCAGAATTTTCGTATTTCGTTTGATCAATCATTTTCCAATTTGCCTGAAACCTCTTGAACAAGGGTACGTTGGGCCCACAAACTGCTGGGATCTTTTCTTCAAACGTACTTCTCAAGACTAATTCAAATATGTGATGCTGACACGGAAAGTAGAGAAGCTTTCTCTCCAACGTCTGCTCCAATATAACAGTAGCACCGTTATGAGATCCCAAATTGCAGCTGGTTGTATCACAGCATACAGCTTTGATCTTATCGCAAATACCCCAATCCGCAAGTACCTCATAGATAGCCGTTGCTTGAGTTGAACCCTTTCCATCTTCGAGCTCTGGTATGGCCAAGAGCTGTTCTGTACCCCCATCACTAATTACAATTGGCAATCGTTCCAGTGTTTCACATTTTGGCAAGTTTGGAAGAAGCTTCGTATCAAAATGGACCGTCACTGAATTTAACTCAGTATTCGCGAAAACTTCTTTGATTCTCTGAGCAAGTCTTTCTCGATACATCATCCTTGCACTACGAATTGATGTTCGATTGATATTTAACGGATCGACATCAAAACCCAGGGCTTGAGCGGTCGCAGTGATTAAATGAACGGCATTTCTGTCTGTCACTTTAGATCGGTCCAGAACAGCTACTAATTTTTCATTCACCACAGGAATCGATCCTCGCGATTTTTTCACTCCGGATGGTCCTG
Organism: Sussaba pulchella; assembly: GCA_963971145.1. Taxonomy (NCBI): domain Eukaryota; kingdom Metazoa; phylum Arthropoda; class Insecta; order Hymenoptera; family Ichneumonidae; genus Sussaba; species Sussaba pulchella. Next base: position 28,333 of record CAXAQZ010000139.1, read on the forward strand.
CTTGAGGTTCGGTAGAGAGTGAATAGGAAGACATGGTTTCCTGACTCAAGGTCAAATTTGAAGTACCGGATTCTAATTGCGCTATTTCATCTAAAACAAACAGAAAGAAAAATTCTTTAGATAAAAACGATTAGATTAAATGAAATTTCTAATTTTTTGGTGAAAAATGTAATGTATGTCACACAATCAAATGAAGAATCTATTTTATTATATGTCAATATGAATTTTATTCTTAGCAGATAAAGCTTATCAGATATAAATGAATTTTTTTCCGTCGAACAACGATCATGCGCAGATGCATATTCCAACGTCTTTTTGTTTACTTTTATATTTTCGATTCGAGAAAAACCATCAGTTAATTGCTATAAATTAGACGAGAATTTCAATTTTAAAAAAATTTGCTAATTTTTTAAAATCTTACCCAAGCGATGTTCTTCCATCTCTGCTTTTCTTTTTCTTGCGTTTTCATCTTCTTCCCTTTGAGTTCGAGAATTTTTTTCAGTTTCGGACACCGTCTGGAAATCGCTTATGTATCCTTTTCGTCCAGTTGTGCGTTGACGCGACAAAATATGCCTCCTTTTTCCATCAATTAATTGATCCACATTTCCATGAGCAATGTCAAACAGATCATTCAATTTCGAAGTAAAATTTTCTTCTTTCTCAACATTTGAAGGCTTGCCAGCATTCCTATGGATGCTGCGCCATTTTTCATATAGTTTGATCAGCTTATTGTAACACCGTGACGGATTTTGGGTCGGGATCCCGGCCTTACACCATAAAAGTTTTACTTCGTTGATCACTAGCACTTTGCTAACGGCTAGTGTTGAATTGAGATGTCGGAGATGGAAAAAAAGAAATTTCAAAACTAGAGAATTTGATGGCAGCTTTTTCCCCGAAATTTGGGGCTCAATATCGCCAATCAAGAAAATCTTTTCGCGTGAATGCGGTATGGAACTCATGATGAGCTCCTTTCGATGCACCCAAAAGTTTTTTGGAGTTTGTCTGTACACGAGCAGAAAAATATTGGAGTGATACGCAAAAAAATGTTCACATTTGAAAAGCCCACACTCAAGAACGTTTAACTCTTTCCACAGAAATTTTCAAATAGTATTTCAAGAGTAAATGTTCACAGTGACATCTAGTTCAGTTCTGTATATGGGCTGTGCGGATACGCCGGTAGGTGTCGCTAGTGTCCCCCAGCGTGGCTGGTGCAGAAAGACAGATGGACACTGTCTAGGGACTTTCAGGCGCGGTCGCGTAAAGGCAGCCGCGCGGCTGGACGAAAACAGGGCGGAGGGACGTTTTCTCAGTCGGTAACAAAGACACCAATGAATATTACACTCGTCTTTCTCTTCTTCTTTGTTTTGTTGATTTTGGCGTTGATTATACGGCCAATATTATATTTAGACAATATCATATTGCCCAATATGGACAATATGGTATTTGAGAAGACTGTGGCATAGGTCACCGTGAGACGCGCAAAATAAATTAAAAAAGAAAAAAGTATTCGTCCACAACAAGATTCAGTGCGTTTACGCCGATTCTAGACCAGAAATTCATGATGATACTTTTGAATATTAAATAAAAGTATTAAAACACAAAAAACCACAGATAAAAATTGTTGGAGTAAAGATTTTTTTTTTGGTATGTTACGTCGTCGTATAAGTTACACTTAAGTGTCTGTCCTATTTTGAGTCCCAAATTCCCATCCGATGACCCCAGCAAAGTGAAAAACCAACTCTTAGCGTCATTATAATGATTTTTAATTTTCAGGCTACCATATTAGTTCAGCCATTTTGTTTTTGGTGGTGGAAATGTTTTTTTTAAGAAGGACGCATCTTTCTGATGAAAAAAGCATATTGGATTAATTTTTATTTTGTCGATATTTTAGCTGCAATTAATTAATCCGACAAACATTGCATGCTCTTAAATAACAAAAAATATAAAATTACTTAGGCACGGGTTAATATTGAGATAGGGAGGAGGGACTTCGTGAATATTTTTTTTTAATTATTTGGAAACTATTTGGGGGGCGTTTCTATTTTTTTTCAAAAATGACCCTTGCTAAGGACCAGTCTAATATACAGGGTGTCCCAATAACTATTAGGACCTCAGATATCTTCGAAACTACTAGGTTCACAGAACTATTTGCTGAATCAAAATTGCACAGCACGAAGGGGGCCATCCAATGATACCAAAGTGCCTACTCCCACCCCCACCCCCAGCCCAGGGGGTGGGGCAACTTTAAAATCTTAAATGGAAACCCCCATTTTTTATTGCAGATTCGGATTCCCCATAAAAAAATACGTAACTTTTATTTCAAATTTTTTTTTCGATTCGTGATAGATGGCGCTGTAATCGCAAAAAAACCCCTGAAAGTACAGAAAGGCGATAATACTTACAGTTTCGGTGGTAAATCAAATTACTACGGTCATAGTAAGTGTTCGAAATGACAACCATCAGTATCAATGCAACATTGAATTCTTTTTTCGATTGATTGACCTGCAAGTTTTACAGCGTCGGAACTTATTGATGCACAGGCTGTAATTATTCTTTGTTGCATATCTTCACGTGTAGTTGGTACTTCCTTGTAAACTTTATCTTTTAATGTTCCCCATAGAAAGAAGTCTAAAGGCGTTAAGTCTGGGGAACGAGCTGGCCACGATATTGGACCGCCGCGTCCAATCCAACGATTTCGAAATTTTATTTCTAGTTGCCTTCGTGCAACCATTGAATAATGTGCTGGACATCCATCATGTTGATACCACATAGCTTGTCGTGTAAATAAAGGCACCTCTTCTAGCAAAGGTCCCAAAGTATCTTTGATAAAATTACTGTAGGTGTTGCCATTCAAATTTCCATTGATAAAAAAAGGACCAATAATTTTAGCACCTATGATTCCGCACCATACATTCACAGACCATTGCCTCTGGTGTTCAACCTGCCGCAGCCAATGTGGATTTTCCGTTGCCCAGAAATGCATGTTATGCAAATTAACGTTCCCATGATTTGTGAATGTTGCCTCATCAGTAAATAAAACGGTATTAAGAAATGACTCATTGTGTTGAATCTGACGTTGGACCGTTCGACAAAACTCTACGCGATTCATGAAGTCGTTCCCATGCAATTCTTGGTGAAGACTAACATGGTACGGGTGATATTTGTGACGATGCAAAATGCGGTGTACGCTGGTCCTGGAAATGGCAGATTCTTTTTGAATTTGTCGCAAACTAATGTGAGGATCTCGAAACACACTTGCGAGCACACCGATTTCCATTTCTTCATTCGTTACGCGTTTCTGGCGTACACTACTTCGGACACTTAAGCTACCGGTTTGCCTAAGTTTATCACACACATTTTTAAATGTTTGACACGAAGGCTGAGACCGACGCGGATATCGTTCACCATACAAGGTTTTTGCCCTTACAGAATTTTGTTGTCATTCACCATAGATGAGAAGCATATCGACTTGCTCTTCAACCGGATACATTGTACCCGATTGACCGATTTATCGATACTAATCGTATCATGTTTATCTTATCCTGCAAACTATTTAAAGTGTCCTTGAAACAGTGTTTATTTTCAGTGAAGTAGGCCGTACGTATTATCATCTTTCTGTACTTTCTGTACCTGTCGAAGAAATGTGTACATAAACACACACTACCGTGCTACTGTGTTTACTATGAACGTAGTAATTTGATTTACCACCGAAACTGTAAGTATTATCGCCTTTCTGTACTTTCGGAGATTTTTTTGCGATTACAGCGCCATCTATCATGAATCGAAAAAAAATGTTGAAATAAAAGTTACGTATTTTTTTATGGGGAATCCGAATCTGCAATAAAAAATGGGGGTTTCCATTTAAGATTTTAAAGTTGCCCCACCCCCTGGGCTGGGGGTGGGGGTGGAAGTAGGCACTTTGGTATCATTGGATGGCCCCCTTCTTGCTGTGCAATTTTGATTCAGCAAATAGTTCTGTGAACCTAGTAGTTTCGAAGATATCTGAGGTCCTAATAGTTATTGGGACACCCTGTATATATCGATTTATCACACCGTCAAGTAAAAAATGTTATCAAGCGTCTCCAAAACTGTGCCTACCTGATCGAAAAAGGCCGTGAAATCAACAATCGAGAGGATTGTATAAAAATTCATTCAATCGTACACCATCAGTTGTCCTCTCCGATCTTCGGTAAAATGATCAGGTATGCGTGGTTCGCTTCAAAACTTTGCGATACGAGAGAAATCTTTGAAAACGTCAACGAAATTTCTTTCCCTATTGATATTTAGAAAAAACATTGCGCCTGTAAAGACGCAGCATTCATACAGTGTGCTAGATGCCGTGAAAATGAGTGTTTCCCGTGTTTTTACGACGCTTACCACTGTGGCTCGTGTGATACTACACCCGTTGTTTAAAAAATGAGGACAACTTTGATAACTTTCAATAAAAAGCATTTCATTTTCTACCCCAGGTTTTTTCATTTTCTATCCCAGGATTTTTCATTTTCGTTCCCAAAACTTTATTTGTAATTTTATTTTAATTTATTTCAAGTAATTGTATTAACTCACGTGCAATTTTCATAAAAAATAATAATTTGTTTACGATAATATATTAATTAGCATACATTTGATGAATCTTATATTTAAAATACGTTAAAATACGGTGCCCTTTGCTTTGCGCGATCCTGTCGGAAAAGAAATAGAGAATATGCTTGAGACAGGTATCATAGAGAGGTCAATAAGCCCATATTGTAATCCAATACGCGTTGTCGTGAAGAAGGATGGTCGTGTTAGGATCTGTTTGGATGCCCGATTTTTGAACAACGTCATAGAATCCGACAATGAGTCACCTCCGCTAATAGGGGAGATCCTGCAGAAGCATCATGCTGTACGGTTTATATCGACTTCTGATTTGGCGAATGGTTATTGGCAGATACCATTGTTAAAGCAATCTCATCCGTATACCGCGTTTCTGTTCGGATCGAGCTTGTATCAGTCGTGTCGGGTCCCGTTCGAGTTGAAGACTGCTGGCCGTGGGTTTATTCGGGCTTTGAGCCCGATTTCGCTACCCAATTTGATTCTTTTCTAACGTACTATGTCGTCGATTTATGGATCACGTCGCAAATTTTTTTTGAGCATATGCGGCATTTAGATGCAGTCTTTTCTGTTTTAGAAGCGCAAAATTTCACTTTACGGCTGGATAAATCCGTGTTCTGTACTGAGTCTGTTACATTTTTGGAGGTTGTTTTGACGGTTGATGGTATATGTCCGGATCATGATAAACTAAAGATTATACAAAATTTCGAAGCGCCACATAATCTGAAACAGTTACAGGGGTTTTTGGGTCTTTGTAATTATTATAGGCAGTTTAGTCGGCGACATGCCGTCTTTCTTGATCTATTCTGGGATATATGAAAGAGCAAGACTCGATGGAGGTGGACGCAAGAGCATGATAGGGCTTATCAGACGTTGAAGAATAATTTTACCGACGACATTATGCTAGCTCATGTCATCCCGGGTCGTACCTTTCGTCTTCAGACCGATGCTTCGGATAAGGGAATTTGCGGGATTTCGTATCAGGTAGATGACGAGGAGAATCAGTATATTATTTCATTGGTCAGTCGCTGTTTAAATGATGCGGAGGTTCACTATACGACTACTGAAAAGAAGCTCTTAGCTGTCGTTTATTCGGTTATGAAGTTCCGTACATATTTTATTGGAAATCATTTTGAATTGATTACGGATCATAAAGGACTCATGTTCCTAAATACGACGAAATCTCATAGCTCGAGGTTAATCCGGTGGAGTATTGCTCTCATAGAGTATTCCTTTTGTGTTAGGCATTGTAGTGGGGTGGATAATATAGTAGCTGATTTTTTTAGTCGAAACCCGGTTGGAAAGTTCGAGGGTGACCCAGCTGGACCGTTAGTCATACCAGCGTCGAATGTTTGTGGTGAACTTGGGGATTCCTGTGTTGCGGATATCAGTCTGAGCTCTATCGATGGTGGTTGTGATATTTACCGGAATTTAAAAAACTAACTGGGTCAGCTGTCTGAATTGCAACGTCAGGATGGTAATTTGAAAGATCTCGTGTTAAAGGCTGAGGAAGGTTCATTGGATGGTGCATATCGGATGCACAATAACATTCTGTTTAAACGATCTCGTGAAGCCCATTCATGGCAAATTCTGGTTCCCGAAACGTTGGTGCCTAGGGTTATCGAATTAACTCATGAACAATTGGCTCACCCGGGGCCGTATAAGACGTTATCTTTCCTCAAACGATACTTTCAATGGTCAGGTATGGGTAAACAGGTGAAAAAGTATGTCGGGTCGGGCGATTTATGTCAGCGGGTTAAAAATTTAACCTACGCGATGCAGGGTGAATTCCACATGGTTAAATCGGAAAAACCGGGGAGTTCAGTTACAGTCGATTTTTATGGCCCGCTTCCACAGTCTGTGGGTGGAGTCCGTTACATCTTTGTGATCTTAGATGTTCATTCGAAGTTTGGAAAATTATATCCGGTAAAAAAAGCTACTACAGTTGCCGTTTTGAGGAAGATTTTGGACGATTATATTCCTAAGATGGGAAAACCGGAAACGATCCTGGCGGGCAATGGTATTCAATTTACCTCTCCGATGTGGAGAAAGCGTCTTGAGCAGGAGGGAATTAAGGTCATCTTTTCGTCAACCCGTCACCCACAAAGTAATCCGACCGAGCGAATTATGAGGGAACTCGGGAGAATGTTTCGTACGTTATGTTCGGAGTCTTATACGAAGTGGGCGCGTTTTATCACTAAAATCGAGGCGCTACTTAATCTTTCCACCCATTCGAGTACGGGGTACGCGCCACACGAGTTACACTTTGGTACCCGCCTGGTTGATCTTATCGAAGAGGAGATTTTATTCCCGGATCGGTCGGATGAATCGCATGCTACTAAAATCTTGTTGGCAAATGATCGGCTAATGGAAAATTTTAAGCGGCATAAGAAAGTTAATCGTAGAATATCTCCGGTGACACTTGAAGAGGGGGATCTCGTCTTATTGCGTGTTATGATCCTCTCGAATGCCATGGACAAAGCAACTTCAAAGTTTTTTCACTTATATCAGGGTCCGTATCGAATTGCTCGCTCATTAGAGAATAATGCCTATAAATTGGTTGATCCTGGGGATCCATCACGGGAGAAAGGTACATATAACGGGACAAATTTGCGTAAATACCACCAGCCCACTTAACGATTTTTCCTCGCTGTGTCCCTATGCTGCTAATTTCTGGATTTTAAGGTTACAGAGTTCCTGCCGAATCCTATTGTGACTTCGATGAACATGTACCGGTATGAGTATGGTTGCGTTCGGTTTTTTGTATTTTATATCGTCTAATGTCCGTTATAAAATAAGGAGGATGATGTGAGGGTGTCGTTCTGGCCGGGTTCAAATGGATCACGCGCTTGGCGGTTTCGGGGCCTAGTCGTGGGGTGTCGCGGGCGAGGTGGCTGAAGGGCCGGCGCTGGTTCAACTGGCCGCGAGTACGATGTAAGCGAAATCGGCGGTACGCGCCGTTGATCGGGAGCAGTCGCCGGTAATAACTCGTCGGGGTAACATTTTTTTGTACAATTAGCGTGTTGCGTTGAGATGTTCGAGGCTCCACGGAGTGTGCATGAATTTTGGACACCGAAGGTGAGCGCAATTGTGTTTATTCTATTATCAAATCCCCTCATTGGTCATGTAATGTGTAAAGGCATTTGCGTGTGTGTGGACATGTGTGAGTGAGTCGCCTGGCGCGTGCTCGATGCTAATATTTCCGTCGTTTTATCTAGTGTAAACACCCGGTGGCTGTTATACAATTTTATTGAAGAACGGAGACTCGGGGAGGCTTAGCGTTTATCCTCGTCCTCGTACGGAAGAAGGCCGGTATTTCTGGGCTTGACCATCGGCACGTGGCCACGAGAAGCTCATGGTATCCAACGGCCATCTTATCACGTCGAAGCCCGGCTAATCGAGTCGGATGGACGGTTGTACGGAGTAGCATTGGGCGAGTAGAAGCCATGAAGCCGCGTCTAGCGAGCGCAATCTCTGAAAAGCTAAGTCCTCTCGACTCGCGTTCTAATTGAGTTATGAATCATAATGAGGTGTTATATTTGTGTGTCGATGTATGATCGGTCATCTTTCTTTCCGTATGTAAACTATTTTTATTTATTCATAACCGTTCTTGTTGAGTAAGTCGGTTGGAATTGGATCTTTTCCTTCTTAAATTAGAATCTTCTTTTAAAGGGTATGGGGTGTGCGTGCGATGCGTGGAGGAGTGTGTGGGACGTATAGCGTGACTAAATTAATAAGATTTTCTGTATTGGAGCTATTGTCATCCGAGTAACCATCCTGGCTCATTTGTTTTTACTTGAGATTGAAGAGATGAGGAGCAAGTTCATTCTCCAATAAATTATAAGTGATCATATTTTGCGGGTTGAAGATTCTCGGTGTTTTTTTTAACTCCCGGCTGGAAACGGGAGTTATGTGTTTCGTCGTGAGCAACGTGAATTGGCGTTGCGTTGGAAATGCTTTACCGGCCAAACGGCTGATTTTCTTCTTACAAATTAATGTACATCAGTGTCGGAAGTCACAGAGAGGGTTTAGCTTCCATAATATTTACGATCAGATCTCAACTCGCGGAGATATTAAATGTAGAAATTTGAACGTTTTCGAACGTTTTTCTCAAATCGCAATTTTGATGGGTTCGACTGCATGAATCGCAGACTTCACGGCATCATCTGCTGTGACAGCGCGTGTGTAAGTGTAGTGGAACGTATCCGTGTGCTTTGCATCAAGGCTCTGGACGATATCGCTGAGTGCGAGAAAGACAGCGCGATTGGTCGATCGTTTCAACCTCGAAACAGAACTTTCAACGGAAATTTTTTTTTTTCTCGAGTGATTCAGAGTGAACATTTTTTATCAATTGATTTCACGTATAAACGATATTTTTTTAAAGAGTGAATTTTCCATTTAACGTTCTCTAATTAGTTAGTTAGTAGGATTGATCTACTGACGATTATATCAAGCACGTCGAATTAATAATTCTGGATACTTGTATTCGGGCGTGAAATTGAGATGTATGTGAATGTGGAGGTTAGGTCGGATGACGTGGTTATGCCCGGTGATATTGTTGTCTTTATGGCCATCAACGGATTTCACGTACGAACGATATTGTTTAATGAGTTCATTCTTTTTTATTCAACGTATGATAATGTTATCAGGATTGTGAAAAACGTGAATATTGATGTTCAGCTGGACAATGTGGTTATGCCTAGTGATATTGTTTACCTCGGTGGAATTGGCAATTCAAAAGAAAAAAATTGTTGTCGGATTCAATTTCTTACTTTATCCTCCAACCGACAAAACTTTAGACACAGCAATTTGTCAGAATGCACAATATTGCATATATATAATATATATATAATATTGCATATATATATATATATATATATATATATATATATATATATATATATATATATATATATATATATAATATTTGTTTTCATTGTTTTTCCTATATGAGTCAGGTCCTTTTCGAAGCAGCATTCATTCAGTTTTCACCTGCTTAAGACATATTCAAAACCTATAATGACTGGGAAGGACAAGCGGAATGCGCTGACATCTGGTCAAAGGCTACGTCGAGGCGCGCTCGAAAACTGTACAATGCGCAGACATTTGGTCTGGGCCACATAGAGCCGCGCTTAAAATCTCCATAATGCACTGAGATTTGGTCAAGGCTGTATTAAGCCGCCCTCAAGACTCCACGATGGGCTGACAATTTGTCATGGCTACATGGAGCCGCGCTGAACAATCACATGATGCGCTGACATTTCGCTGAGACTGTACTCAACTGCGCCCAAGGACAACCAGCATGTGCCGCAGCTAGTCGATACTTTCAAAGTCTTCTCTCATGAAATTTCTATACAGTGGTCACGTTTTACGATATTGAATCGATAGACAATAGTACATTATGACACTCGTAGGAAAACTTGTTTTGTGACGTGGACGTCTTGTTTGAGCTAAATGATTTCAATCATTGGCGGACGTGGAGAAAATTATATCGAATTATCTTTAAAAAGTATGAAATAAAATAAATTTAAAAAATTTAAAAAAACTCCCGACTGGAGTAAAAATCGAACACAAAAAAAATTAGAACGAAAAAAAAGTAATCTGATAGAAAGCATGAATAAAATTCATGAATCTAAAAAGAATACAACAAATTAATAAATTTAAAATGGAAAAAACAAATGAGTGAAATTAAAAGAATGAAATAAATAAATTCAAAAAGGATGAAATAATTCAAGAAGTCATTTTAGTTTATTCATAGTTTGAATTATGATCGTTCGTTTGTATGAGTTCAATTTTTGAATCGAGGTAATTTCCTCACTGCCCCCACTGAAGAATCAGAAATAACCGTATTTCTGTATTTCTGATTTTTCATAATATTCCTAAATTTTTATTATAAATAAAGGAATATTATCATAAAACTGAAATATAGAAATACGGGTATTTCTAATTTTTCATAATATTCCAAAATTTCTGGGTACCGTAAATTTCTCAGTTCCATCATGAAATTCATACAGTACCTTCAGAATAATCATGGGAATATTACAAAAAACTTCATATCTGGAAAAAAAATATTCTTTTCCAGATATGAAGTTTTTTGTGTTTTTTTGCCTTAAATCATAAGAATACCTTTTGTGATTCTGAGATTTCATCATTTCATCTGAAAGAACAGGAAAATTCCATTCCAAAACACTCGTGACAACATCGATTTAATTCAGAAATAAAGACTTACCACGCCTCGAAACCTTCGAAAGTAGTAAAAATACCAATTACAGAAGTATAGTGAGTGTTCAGGAAACTTCGTAATTTCGAGAGTCACCGTGGGGGGTCAGCAGCTCTCGGCCGGTCGCTGGCCTGACCCCCGCGGTGCTCCAATTAGCCGCTCAACTGACCCATCGATCAACTCGAATATTCGATCGATTTCCGGGTTCTTCTTCACTTATTCGACGTACCTCGCAGTAATCGGACGCTACTTCTAACTTTTCTGCTTCTCGGTTACCGTAAGAACGGCCTACTTCGTAGTTTCGGTATTTCTTCACGGCTGTTAACTCGGGCAATTGAGACGACTTACAACCGTCTTTATTTTCGGGTTGATTAAATACCTCTGTTCACTTCTAATCACGCGTCTAATATACTCGACGCGACCACGCGGTATCCTCACGACGCCATTAGCCACGCGGCTACGGCAACCGATTTTTCTGTAATTGTTAATTTATAGTGAATAAACCGATACATTCAGTTTTTCGGTAATAATTGGTGCTTCAGTGTTTTCTGCATTTTTGGACCCTTCTTCCGAATCCGGACTGTTAGAAAATTCCCTTCCCCCTTCACGCTCACAACCAGATCTGAGGTCTGTTCCCAGACATTTTTTGGTCCTTCGAGCCGGATCTGAGGTGATGGGTGGTCGAGAAATCTAAGAGACTGGAAAAAAGAAAACGGGAGTGCTTCATTTTTTCGAACAAGTGGAAGGTGCGCGACAACGGTTCTCTTCATCCGCTTTACACCGCTATTCTTCGCTCGCGCTCTCTCCCACTTGCCGGCGTCGGCGTACACGTTCGCTCTTGCTCGCACTCGCGGCGAAGCAATCTCGAACGTTCGGGCTACGCACACAAGTTCGCGACTCGCTTCTCCGCTACGCGCATGTGTGTGTGAACTCGGTCTCGTTCTCGCGTAGACGCTCCCCACTACAGTGCACGCGTACTCACACAGCTGCTCGCGGGTTCTTCGTCTATCGTTCACGGCTCGCCTCTCACGAACGCGAAGCGACGCGTGTGTGTACTTACCAGGGTATCACTGACTCAGGGATCCTACACTATAGCTTGGATTTCTTTTCCGCTCTTCTTCGTTACGGTGTCGGTGCGCGACATTTCGTGATTTAATTTTAGATTTTCGTCGAGTTTTTTTTTCGTTTAACCAACCGGTACGCGTCGATCGTGTATAACACTTCGCGATTTAATTTCGATTTTCGTCAAGTTTCTCGTTTAAACAACCGGCGTCGATCGTGTATGACACTTCGCGACTTAATTTCGATTTTCGTCGAGTTTCTCGCTTAAACAACCGGTGCTCGCCGATCGCGTTCAACACTTCGTGTATTCATTTTCCGGTTTTCGCGAGTTTTCGCTCGACAACACAGTGCGCGTCAGCTGTTTGATAGTTTCGTGTTTTCGAATAACTCCGAGTTTCTTCGTTTTCATTCGATTTTTTCGGTTTTCGCGAGTTTTCGCTCGATAACACAGTGCGCGTCAGCTGTTTTGATAGTTCGTATTTTCGAATAACTCCGAGTTCAAGCTTCACGTTCACGGCATTCATCCTGAACGTTCTAACTTCGACACTGCCTTCTTTTAACGCGTCAGGTCAATGGGAACACCTTCAAGGACTTCCCCTAGCCGACCCCGACTTCCAAACACCGGGATCCATCGACTTCATCATCGGAGCTGATTCCTACGGTCTCCTAGTCGAGTCGGAAGTCCGCAAGGGTCGAGCCTCCGACCCAATCGCGCAACGGACGCTTCTCGGCTGGATCGTGCTCGGTCCAGTCACCACTTCCACTTCAAGCTCGGTGCGTATCCTGCATACTTCCGTTGACGACGAGGTCACTTCATTGCTCTCGAAATTCTGGGAGCAGGAGGAAATTCCCTCGGACTCGGTCTCTACACCCGATACGGAGGAGTCCTCCTGTGAGCAGCATTTTCGAGAGACCCATACGAGAGACGGCACGGGTCGTTACGTGGTACGACTTCCCTTCAAGGCTTCACCTTCGTCTCTCGGGGATTCGTATGCCGGCGCAAAGCGATGTCTTCTACAACTTCAACGGCGACTTTCGAGCAACGAAACTTATCGGGAGCTATACACCAGATTTCTTTAAGAGTACGAGATCCTCTCGCACATGACTCGCGCACCCAGCGCCGCTTCTTCGAATCCAGGTTATTATCTTCCTCATCACGGTGTTTTCCGAGCTCACAGCACCACGACGAAACTTCGCGTCGTGTTCAACGGATCATTCAAGACGACGAGCGGGTTATCGATTAACGACCTACTTCACACCGGGGCCAAACTTCAACGCGACACTTCTGACGTCCTCCTCTGGATCAGACGACACCGTTACATCTTCGCGACTGACGTCACCAAGATGTTCCGACAAATCGCGGTACATCCAGATGATTGGGCCTTCCAACAAATTCTATGGGTCGACGACCAGGGTCAAATCGTCCCGTACCATCTGACCACCGTCACCTACGGACTAAGTTGCGCCCCCTTCCTCGCCATTCGGGTCATGCTTCAACTGGTCGAGGACGAAGGGCACAATTTCCCACTGGCCACTTCTCCACTGACCAAGGGCCGATACGTCGACGACATCTTCGGCGGCGCCGACACGCTTCAAGAACTTCAGTCCACGGCGCAACAACTTCAGGGAATTTGTCAACGCGGATGTTTCCCACTTCAAAAGTGGTCAACGAACTTCAAGGATGCTCTTCAACACATCTACTCAGAATCCCAACCGGAAGAGGTTCTGATCCAATCGGAAGACCCCAACGTCAAACTTCTCGGCCTCGTGTGGAATTCACACGACGACAACTTCAAGTTCTTCCTTCAGCTATCCTTCAACTCCGAGGTCACGAAAAGAACAGCCCTGTCAGAGACTGCTTCACTGTTCAATCCTCTCGGCTTCATTTCACCGGTCATTATAACCGCAAAGGTCTTTCTGCAGGAACTGTGGCTAGCAAAACTTCAATGGGACGACCATCTCCCACTTCGACTTCAAGAAAAATGGCTTCACTTCAGAGAAACCTTGAGCGATCTTCCTCTCATCAATCTTCCTCGATGGCTCCACCTCTCACCATCAGCAACGGTCGAACTTCACGGATTTTCGGACGCTTCACAACTCGCCATGGCGGCCGCAGTTTACCTCCGATCAACGTCGGCCAACGGGAAAACTACCATCACCCTCGTCTGCTCGAAGACGAAGGTAGCCCCTCTAAAGCGCCTCACGATACCACGCCTCGAATTAACGGCTGCACTTCTCCTTTCACGACTCGTCACGCACGTTCAGAAGACTCTGGAATTACCACCACTTCCCGTGTTTCTCTGGACCGACTCGTCCGTCACGTTGACCTGGATCACTTCACACCCAAGCCGATGGAAAGACTTCGTCAGAAACCGGGTCACTGCCATCCAAGAGCTCACTTCTCACGTCACCTGGCGGTTCATCCCGGGAAAGGAAAACCCGGCTGACTGCGCGTCACGCGGTATGACTCCTCGACAACTTTCGACGCATCTTCTTTGGTGGCAAGGGCCCAAGTGGCTGTCTCTTCCACTTGAGTCTTGGCCGGCCTCTTCACCAACCACTTCCGGAGCCTGCGACCTCGAGCAACGTCCAGGCCTCGCCTTCACTGCCACACCGGACCCAAGTCTGGAAATTTGGAGCCTTCTCGATCGGTACTCTTCCCTCACTCGACTCCTTCGGATCACAGCAGTCTGCCGACGAGCCGTCGCACGCTTCAAGCGCCTTCCTCATACTTCACTGACCAACCCGGTCACTCCTGGAGATTTGGAAGACGCGAAATTCTTCTGGATTCGCCTCGTCCAACGCGCCTACTTCTCATCTGACCTTCGATCGATTGCGAGCGGCCCACCACTTCCACGGAGCAACCCCTTGGCGGCTCTCACTCCCTTCATCGACCAACTCAGAACTCTTCGCGTCGGCGGCCGACTCAAGCATTCTCACCTTCAGCCTGAAGCCAAACACCCACCCATCTCACCACGAACTTCACAACTGACCAGTCTGATCATATCAGACGCCCACTTCCGCACACTTCACGGCGGCACGCAAACTACGCTCGGTTTTCTTCGACGATCGTATTGGATCCCGGGTGGACGGGCTCCAGTCCGATCTTTCATCCTTCGATGTACAACGTGCGCACGATTCCGAGGGCTTCAGGCCCAACAACTCATGGGTCAACTTCCTGCGTCGAGAGTAACACCTTCCCGACCCTTCCTTCATACCGGGATTGATTACGCCGGACCCTTCTCTCTCAAGACCTGGCGGGGACGCGGCACAAAAACCTACGAGGGTTACCTAGCCGTCTTTGTCTGTTTTGCCACTTCTGCGGTACACCTCGAACTCGTCACGGATTATACTTCAGACGCCTTCATCGCTGCCTACCGACGCTTCTCGAGCCGACGAGGCACGAGTCACACCCTTTACAGCGACTGTGGGACGAACTTCCTTGGCGCAGACGCAGCACTTCGGGCACTCTTCAAAGCAGGGTCAGCAGAGATGAACTTCACCATTATTTCTCTGACCAACCTCGGAACTACCTGGTCATTTAACCCCCCGGCTGCACCTCATATGGGCGGGAAGTGGGAAGCCGCGGTGAAATCCGCCAAACACCACCTCCGTCGAGTGATCGGGGAAACTTCGCTCACGTACGAGGAATTTACAACCCTTCTTACGCAAGTCGAAGCGACCCTGAACTCGAGGCCACTCTGCCCTCTTTCGGACGACCCAGAAGACACTTCCCCTCTGACTCCAGGCCACTTCCTCATCGGTGAGGCACTGACCACCGTGCCAGAACCTTCACTTACGGCAATCTCGGAAACACGACTCTCACGATGGCAACTTCTTCAGGCTACACTTCAACACTTCTGGCAAAGATGGTCCGCGGAATATCTTCAACGGAGTCTCTCAATCTCCAAATAGCGGCACCCTTCACACGAAATCCAAGTCGGATCACTCGTGCTTATCACGGATGAGAGGCTCCCCCCTTCACGATGGCCACTCGCTCGAGTGACCGAGCTTCACCCAGGATCAGACGGTCTCACTCGAGTTGTGACACTTCGCACGGCCACTTCAACCTTCAAGCGGCCAACTTCAAGGTTATCAGTTCTCCCGGTAGAATCTTCGTCAGCAACAGTTGCCGAAGGCGGGGAGAATGATCAGGAAACTTCGTAATTTCGAGAGTCACCGTGGGGGGTCAGCAGCTCTCGGCCGGTCGCTGGCCTGACCCCCGCGGTGCTCCAATTAGCCGCTCAACTGACCCATCGATCAACTCGAATATTCGATCGATTTCCGGGTTCTTCTTCACTTTTTCGATATACCTCGCAGTAACCGGACGCTTCTTCTAACGTTTTGCTTCTCGGTTACCGTAAGAACGGTCTACTTCGTCATTTCGGGCACTTCTTCCACGGCAATTAATTCGGGCAATTGAGACGATTTACAACCGTCTTAATTTTCGGGTTAATTAATACTTCGGCTCACTTCAAATCACGCGTCTAACCAACTCGACGCGACCACGCGGTATCCTCACGACGCCATTAGCCACGCGGCTACGGCAACCCATTTCTTGTAATTGTTACATTATAGTGAATAAACCGATTCATTTAGTTTTCCGGTAATAATTTGTGCTTCAGTGTTTCTGCATTTTTCTGGACCCTTCTTCCGAATCCAGACTCTTAGAGAATTCCCTACCCCTCTTCACGCTCACAACCAGATTCGAGGTCTGTTCCCAGACAGTGAGAAATAAACCTAAAGGCCTAAGATTTGGAGTCAACCACTATTTCTCGTCACACTTCAACTCCTTTCAATTTCAAAAGAATAAAAAAACATCGGCTGAAAAGGGGGTTCAATTCGTATGGAATACCCCTCTATATATTAGGGTGTCCCTTATTTGCCAAATTTCGAATTTCTTTTGTCACGCCCCCTAGAAAAAAAGTATACATTAAAAAAAAATTTTTGAGCCTACCCAGGCCATTTTAAAATGATATTTAGGCGTGCCCATAGGGCTCTGAAGTTGCACATCCCGCTTGCGGGTTGTGCTCTATTATCGGCCCCGAAAAGTGGCCATAACTTCGAATGGCCACCATAGTGACTGCAAACGGAGGAAAACTCCATGTATTTTAAATGGAAAACTTTAACCCCCGTGGTCGAGGGTCAAGCATTTTTTTAAAAAACTGAAAAAATTACAGCATTACTTTTTACGTATTTCGAACCGATTTAGGGGGCGGAAAGGGTAAAATTAATGTTGACCCCAATTAAGGACCACCCTAGTGGCTGGGTGGGTACACCAATTTGAAGCTCGAACCCTCACCTTTTCAAAAACGTGTCGAAAAGTCAAATCCGTTCAGAACGAACGAAGTTATGGCCACTTTTCGGGGCCGATAATAGAGCACAACCCGCAAGCGGGATGTGCAACTTCAGAGCCCTATGGGCACGCCTAAATATCATTTTAAAATGGCCTGGGTAGGCTCAAAAATTTTTTGTTAATGTATACTTTTTTTCTAGGGGGCGTGGCAAAAAAAAATCGAAATTTGGGAAATAAGGGACACCCTAATACCTATGTATATATAAATTGCCGGTAGACTAAACCCGGCCGGTGTGTAACGAGAATCGTAACACTGGGACTCAACGGGATGACGATTATATATATGGGGTATTCCTGGGAATTTCGGCAACTTCGGACCGTTGGGTCAACATTTTTTCCCCCCAATTCTCTCGATTAATATGTGTTGAAAGTAAAGAGACACGAATTTCGGCGTTTTTTATTTTGAGCCCCAGCTTTTGAAATACAGTCAAATAAAGTTTTTGAAGTATTGACCACATTCGGTCATTCAAATCGATATATCTCAGCAGCGGTTAGCGATAACTCGAAAAACCACGAGTCTTTTTTTTCAGTTTTTGAACGCTCTATGCAATGAAAACATTGACGATTATGTTGCACAAATTCAACAATTATTAATAAAAATTTTAAAATTAAAAATGAAATAAAACAAAAAACGTACCCTTAATTTTTGAAATGTATTTTTCTTTAAATTCCTTGAACAAAAACAAAAATTTAGCCTCCTTGAACTTTTTGGTCCGACGCTTCGTTCGGGAGTTATAGATTTTTTTGTCACAAAAAACCCGGAAACTAACGTAAACATATATCATCTTTATGTTTAATGAATGACGTCTCCCGACTGAATTGAGGGCAGTGAGTAAATTACTACGATTCAAAAAATTGAACTCATACAAACAAACGATCATATTTCAAACTATGAATAAACTAAGATGACTTCTTAAATTATTTCATTCATTTTGAAGTTATTTATTTATTTCATTCTTTTAAATTTACTAATTTGTTTTGTCCATTTTAAATTTATTACTTTGTCGAATCTTTTTAGATTCATGAGTTTTATTCATGCTTTCTATCGGATTGATTTTTTTTCGTTCTAATTTCTTTTGTGTTCAATTTTTACTCCAGCCGGAAGTCTTTTTGAATTTTTCAAATTTATTTTATTTCATACTTTTTAAAGATGATTTGATATAATTTTCTCCACGTCCACCAATGATTGGAATCATTCAGCTGAAACAAGACCTCCACGTCACAAAACAATTTTTCCTACTAGTGTCATAATGTACTATTGTTTATCAATTCAATATCGTGAAACGTGACCACGGTATGGAAATTTAATGAGACAAGACTTTGAAAGTATCGACCAGCTGCGGCACATGCTGGTTGTCCTTGGGCGCAGTTGAGTACAGTCTCAGCAAAATTTCAGCGCATCATGTGATTGTTCATCGCGGCTCCATGTAGCCATGACAAATCGTCAGCCCATCGTGGACTCTTGAGGGCGGCTTAATAGAGCCTTGACCAAATCTCAGTGCATTATCGAGATTTTAAGCGCGGCTCTATGTAGCCTAGACCGAATGTCTGCGCATTGTACAGTTTTCGAGCGCGGCTCGACGTAGCCTTGACCAGACGTCAGCGCATGCCGCTCATCCTTCCCAGTCATTATAAGTTTTCAATATGTCTTAAGCGAGTGAACATTGAATGAATGCTGCTTCGACAAGTGAACGTTGAATGAATGCTGCTTCGATGAGTGAACGTTGAATGAATGCTGCTTCAAAAAGGACCTGACTCATATAAGAAAAACAATGAAAACAAATATACATATTGTGCATTCTGAAAAATCGCTTTGTCTAAAGTTTTGTTGGTTGGAGGATAAAGTAAAGAATTTAATCCGACAACAATTTTTTTATTCCAAATTGCCGATTCCACCGAGGTAGACAATATCACCGGGCATAACCACGTCATTCGACCTAACCTCCACATTCACATATATCTTAATTTCACGTCCGAAAACAAGTATCCAGAATTATGAATTCGACGTGCTTGATGAAATCAGCAGTAGATCAATCTTGCTAACATTATTGAACGTTAAATAAGAAATGCACTCATTAAGAAAATATCGTTCATACGTGGAATCAATCAATAAAAAAAAGTTATTGGAAACACCGTTTAGATCCGTTAGATCCGCCCCTGTCGTCAAAGCAGACGATGCGACATCAGAATGAAGTTAAGCTATAAAGAACGATGCAAGTATTGCCTAGCTAATCAGCTGGCTCGCTGGAGCTCTACTGTGGCCAGTATCGATATGGAAATTTCTAAAAAACGCGTTTTTTTAACATCTATTATCTTTAAGAGTTCACATCCGATCATAAGTATTATGATTCACATAGCATCTGTGTCACCAACGAAACCGATGTGCAAAAATTGGTTTGTAGAGGATTAGCCGTTTGAGCCAACATTCGTGAGGAAGAAATCGGTGGTACGCGGGAACACGACGAAACACATAACTCCCGTTTTCAGCCGGGAGTTAAAAAGGGTTTTTATTAATTATTCTTGTTTTTTTTATTTCCATTTAACATGATTGTAATCGTCCCGAGTGGGCGGCATTTTCTCCGGGGAGAAGAAAAATTTCTGGAGGCGAGTACCGGGGCGTTCGGAGATGGCGAGAGGAACAGAAAAAGAGAAGCGCCGGTGACGAGGGCCACCCGCCGGACCGCGAAGCGAACGACGGACGGGTGTCAGGCGCCGATGTCTTTGCGGAAATTAGTAATACCGTGACCCCGTGCAAACTCCCTAAAGGTAGGCGTCGGGTGGGGTCAGAGTTGGTCGCCTGGTCCCCCCGACGGCGCGTGCCGGAAAAGTGGGGATTGAGGGCTTTGGGCCGCGCGAGGCATTAATTATCGGGGCTGTCTCGCGGGAGTTGCTAAGGTGGAGCCATCGAGTCTTGTTAAATTCCCGGATAGTTATCGGAGTTACCGGAGGCAAGGAGGGAGAGAGGAGAAAAATTTATCGGAAGTTACCGGCTTCCAACGTCCTGGTAGGTGGTTTTCCTTAACATTTATTCCCTGCGTCCGTCTCGGGACGAATTGTTTTTTTGAATTCTGTAAAATTGATTTTTTTTCTGTGATACCGTTTTGTTTTTTGTTAATTCGTGCAACCGCGATGGCGGTTGGGCATGCGGTCTCGCGACTGTTGGGGTTTCCCGTGGGCTTGGCCGGGAATACGGTTTTCCCGGGGACAGTCAGGGTGGGTTCCCCCCCCCCCTTTGGGATTTATCGTGGAGGTGTCGTTCCGGGGATGCTAGTAAAATGTCATTTATTGATTAATTTATTTTATTTATCGAGATCGCGTTTTGTTCGCGTCATTTCCGGGGTTGCGCGGGTGATCTGGACGGTTCAAGTGTCAGTGCGCAGGCGTTGGTTTTTGTTTTCCACAGTAAAGTATTATTTTTGGCATTGGTTTTTTTGTTATATTTTATTTTGGAGCGGTGAACTGAGTAGCCGCGATCGATGAGCGTGTGTCGCAAGGTTTTTTCTGTATAATTTATTCTTCCCGGGTACGAGGGTGTGCGTAAGCGTGAGAATTCGAGCGGGAGCCGTCCGGATTGCACCGCGGGCGGGAGCGTGAGCGCGGGTGCGAGAGGGAGAGAGAGTAGCTGTCTGTGTGTGAGCGCGTTGTGAAGGGTCGGCGCGAACGTGTTGAAAAATTTTCTCCCGAATAAATAAATTGTGTACCGGGTGTCTTTTTAGTGTTAGATTGAGTTTTTTTCCCTTTCCTTTCCATGGGTTAGGACCTGCACGGTGGAGTGTGAATCCCGCCACTCTGCCTCAGGAAGCGTGGCTGCGGCTGGTCGGGAGATCGGCTTGGTCCGGGGTGGGCTCCTTTCCCGGTGCAGATGCACCTGGCGCCCGTATTAAAATAAACAGGGAAAGGAGCGTGCTCGGGCTTAAGCCTTGCAGCGGGAAAATCAGTTTTTACGCTACAATATATAAATCGCTCGTAGAGTAAACCCGGCTGTCGTGTAACGAAAATCGTAACACTGGGACTCTACGGAAAGACGAATATCAATATATGTATAAATCGCTCGTTGAGTAATGTTGAGCCTAGCGTTTGAACGAAAAGGCTTTGCTTTCTTATTTATCGAATATCATTCTACCTCCGCCGACATAGTAAGAATTATTTTGTCTACGGATCATCCGGCTGTCTCAAAAATTATTTTGTTTACGGATCATCCGGCCGCCTCACATTGCGACGCTGCAAAACTTAATCCCTTCACCACGTCACGATAGCCACGTCCGGTCTTCCGCGAATTATAACAGCGCGCAATTAAACAAAGGTTCGCGAAGCAGAGGTCGAATCTCGACACCTCTCCTGAGGTGGCCCCCCGCTCTTGCTCGCTCTGGATCATCTAGCGAACTGCGTCGCAAATCGAGGGATGATCGACCAAAGCCGTTGTAATATTGTCGCGTGCGGACATCCTCTCCACAGTAATTCATTGTTCGCGGTAATTTCGACTCATTAATAACGAGATAATAGAAACTCGACTTAATAATACGAAGCGTTTGTTGCAACGTTTAATAAGTATTAAGCGCGAGAAATTATCATTTGTACTCGACAAAAAGTGATAAAATACGTCAATAAAAATCATCGTTCGCTTAAAATTGTGAACTTCTCCTTTGTGTTAAACCCGAGGTGATCTTTCTCATTCCTGGAGAGTCCTGATCCCTCGCCTGTTTTACATCGCACCAACCGAGGCTCGTAACTCGTTCTCTATTGATGTAGCCTGTTTGAAAAAACAGAAACCTAAGGAGACGAGGCCTGTGACGAACGTTTCCATAAGTATGCTCATACACACAGCCTTCGACTAACTTCACATATTGTTGCGTAATAAAATTGGTGATCCGGAAACCTTAGGTCTTTCGTTGACGAATTCCCTTGTAAAGTGTATTCTGCATGAGGGCAGAGCTGACCGAGGACGCTAGTTGGATCCGAGATCCTTTTACGAGCCATATGCGTAACATAAAACTGGCGATCCTGCTAGGATTGAATAAATCGTAAAACCCAAAAGTGATAATAAAACACGCTTACCAAAACACCACGACGGAGGGTGTAAAACTACGATCAGAAAAACCTGTGCACGAGTGAACGTTGAACTTAAATTCAACTTAGATAATTTTGTGCTGACGGAAAAGACATTGCTACGCTGAATTTTCCGGAAGCGAACTACGAACGATTGTGTATTAAGAAACTTATACGTACCGCGCATCTATAAGACTTCGTTGCAGGAGCACGAGCACGGGTAGGATTGAACTAAAACTGAGGTAGACACGCCTTCAGAAAATAAGTTCAACGCCGACGGTACGCTGGGTCATCAATCAACGCGAGCAGTCAACAACCGATCGTTGTAACAGCACCCGCCGCTTCAAGAACATCGAGAACAACATCATTCGACCAGTATTGTATGCGACTACTGAGTAAAAGTAAGTTTCAAATTTCATAGAAATTGACAACTCTTTTGCGAAACGACTTGTCCGCAGTTATCATTCTGCGCACGATAAATAAAAAATAAGGAGTTGTAATGGCCTTGTCCTTTAAACAACGCAATTGGGTAATTTTGTTCGTTTAACTCTAAAAGAACCACTAGCATTGAAAGCTATGCTCAGTTCGAAGTAACGAAAAGAGAATGGGTAAATAATAGAGTCTCGTTACTATACATGAAAAATAACACATTTTTCTTCATTCTCATAAAATATGCATGAAAGTTCTCGGATCATAAAAAATCTTTGAGACACACAACATCGCTTAACTAACCGAATATACATATGGGGTATTCCTAGGAATTTCGGCCACTTCGGACAGTTGAGTCAAAATTTTTGCCCCCCAGTTTTTTCCATTAATATGTGTTGAAAATAAAGAGACACGTGTTCCGGCGTTTTTTATTTTGAGCCCCCACTTCTGAAATACGGTCAAATAAAGTTTTTGAAGTATTGACCACATTCGATCATTCAAATCGATATATCTAAGCAACGGTTTGTGATAACTCAAAAAACCACGGGTCTTTTTTTCGTTTTTGAACGCTCTATACAATGAGACTAATCACGATTATGTTGCACAAATTCAACAATAAGTTATAAACAATTCAAAATTCAAAATAAAATAAAACAAAAAACACACTTTTAATTTTTGAAATGTATTTTTTTTTTTAATTCCTTGAACAAAAACGAAAATTTAGCAACCTTGAACTTTTTGGGCCGACGCTTCGTTCGGGAGTTATACATTTCTTTGTCACAAAAAACCCGTAAATTTACGTATTTTATTAGTAAAAATTTGCATAAAAAAAGTACCCTCAATTATTAAAATTGATTTTTTTTCAAATTCCTTGGACGAAAAGAAAAATTTTGAAACCCGGCCGGACTTGGGCCGACGTTTCGTTCGAAAGTTATAGCTTTTTTTGTCATAAAAAACCGATAAATATACGTATTTTATTAGTAAAAAATTGCATGAAGAAAAAGTACCCTTAATTATTGAAACCTATTTTTTCGAATTCCTTGAACGAAAGCGAAAATTTTGAGACTCGGCCAGACTTGGGCCGATGCTTCATTCGAAAGTTATAGCTTTTTTTTCTTAACAACCGGGTAAACATTTACGGGTTTTTTGTGACAAAAAAATCTATAACTCCCGAACGAAGCGTCGGCCCAAAAAGTTCGAGGTGGCTAAATTTTCGTTTTTTTTCAAGGAATTAAAAAAAATACATTTTCAAAATTAAAAGCGTGCTCTTGGTTTTATATCATTTTCAATTTTAAATTGTTTATAACTTATTGTTGAATTTGTGCAACATAATCGTAGATTTTTTCACTGTATAGACGTTCAAAAACAAAAAAAAAGACCCGTGGTTTTTCAAGTTATCACTAACCGTTGCTGAGATATATCGATTTGAATGATCGAATGTGGTCAATACTTCAAAAACTTCATTTGACCGTATTTCAAAAGTGGGAGCTCAAAATAAAAAACGCCGAAATACGTGTCTCTTTATTTTCAACACATATTAATGGAAAAAATTGGGGAGCAAAAATTTTGACCCAACTGTCCGAAGTTGCCGACATTCCCAGGAATACCCCATATATATCTAAATAAATATCGTAATATAAAATATTGTAATTAGCCATATATCTGCTAGCATCCTCCGATGAGAAAAAGTATACACGGACAAAACTATTACACTACACGACATTTAATTCAGTTGATTAAAAAAAAAAAAATTTCAAATTTTGAGAGCTAAATTCAACCAGTAATAGATAATCTATTGGCACTACAGGAATTCAAAAGTAATGTCAGAATCGGCACAAAGTATATCCGAAAGAAGTATCGTACTTAAGGAGATACCCGAACACGTGAAAGACCTTCGGAAAGAGGTTTCGTGCATTCTTTTCAGCTATCTTTTCAATTACAAGAATAACCCTGATTGGAATCCTGAAATAGACCTCGTGACATTTAGAAAATCCGAGCACATTAAAAACGCAGATTGGGAATTTCACCAAAATCCGAATAACCATCCACACTTATTAGTGTATCATGGATCACTTTATACAGTAGATTACATCGAAGTAATCACTAGGAAAAAGAGCATCGAGGAACTTAGCGAACAAAACCTTGCAATAGCACTGCTACCACAAAATCAAATTACTACTTACGATTCCCAAAAATTAAAATTCGAAACATCGAGTATTAGAGAATTGAAACCACCTCATAAAAAACGGGCCGTCGAAAATTCCAAAACTTTGAACGAGCTCGAAGACGCGAAACAAACCAACTCTCAACTCACGTTTTTAGTAAACAAGAACGTAGACGAGGGACTTACACTAAAATATAGAGCAATAGAAGGAGTAAAGTATCGAGGCACGGGAATTAAACAATTGCAACAGGCACTTGCAGAATCCAAAATCAAGACAAAACACTTCCAAGAAAAAATCGAACAACGAAAAGAACAGATTACTCAATCGACTGTTGAGAAACTGGAACTAGAAAAAGAAATAACCCACTTACGGGAAAAATATAATCTTAACAACGCATTCGCAGAGCGAACAAGCCAGGCTAACGCGGAACAGAGCAGGCTTATTCACACGCTTTAGAACCGAAATTTACATCTAGAGCACCAATTCGAAAAAACTTTGCAAGAAAAGGACTTAGAAATCGCGAAAAAACAAAGCGAATTACACGAACTCAGTCAGATTTCACAACAAATTCAGGCCGAAAAGCAAGCATCAGACAGTGAAATTTGGAAACAAACAATCGAGCTAAAGCATTTGAGGGACCAATTAAACGCTATTAATATCCAAACCCAAACCTATCAGGAAAAAATCGAAACTTTCGAAAACGCAAATTTCTCGCTACGATCCCAGATAATAAATCAACAAGAGTACCTCAATAAACAATCCATCAAAACACAAGATCAATTTGAAACACTTCAACAACAAAACGCCGAGACACAAAAACAATTAATTATCGACATTAAAAAAAAATTACGACGATCAATTCGACAAACAATTAGAAGAAAACGTACAGGAACTCAAAAAAACGAAAGATAAACTTAGACACGAATTTCAACAGGCTCACTTACGAGAAAAGGAGCTGCTACAAAAATCTACCGCAGACTCGCAGTTCGCGCTCGAACAAAAAGGACAGCAAATCAGAGATCTGCGTTCTGAGATTGAGAATTTAAAACAAATACACCGACAAGAAATGGCCACTCGCACGGTAACTGCGCTGAACCTGAGGGAGGAAAATTCTCAGCTTCGAGAAGAATTGAACCAATTGCGAAACCAAATGACAAATATTGAGGCTATGATGGGGAGACTTTTGCAGAAACAATCTCAGCAGAACCCTTCTCACCATAACAGAAGTCAACGTGACCACGACAAAGGACCCCCAAATCCAGAAAATCGCGGCCAAAATGATCCACCGAGAGGAGGAAATCCGGGAGACGAAGATCCTGACGACTCCGGTGATGACGATGGGGGTCAACCGTACAATAGAAGAGACGATCCACTCAGACCACGAGGAATAGCCCCACCTCAGGACCTGCTTCCGAACGAAAATGCATCTGCGAAGGAAACTATAGATATAGTGCCTATCTTCACCGGGGATACAGGAGAAGGTACGGTAAACATTTCGGAATGGGCATCGAAAGTTCACCGAGCACGATACTGGACGAAGCCATGCCAGCGCGGACTTCTTTTGGAACGTTTGTTTAACGATTCTCAATATCAACGGAGACCCGACAAGTCAAAATTCTCGCGTGAACAATCGAGATCGGATAATAAATACGAGAAGAAGAGCTTTTTCTCTATGAACAAACCGAATGTTCACCACACGAAGCGTGTATCTTCTGATGAAGAGGAAGAAGAGCAGCTGACGACAGAGGAAGAATAACAGTATCAGACTGATATCCGACGATTCAACTTCGATTCAATGAACACTACGGATGGAATGAGAGCGGCGCTTGAGGACGTCATGGTAATGAATCATCCAGACCAAAGATGCACTTACTGCGATCGGCCCGAACACACTGAAATGTACTGCAGCCAGAAGAAGAAGGATAAAGGTTTACCAAGCCCATTCAACAAAAAGCACGGCTAGAAAAAGAAGAAGAACGTTCAAAAAGAGAATCAACATTTTTCGAAGACTCCGAATTAGAAAAGACCTCCTCAACAGAAAGTAAACGTGACGAACGAAGAACGAGAAAATACAAGCGACGACGAGAGCATTTGCGACGAGAGTACATCTCAACAATAGATCAAGGACATCTATTCACGACAAAATTTGACTTTGAACAAACAACATTCGAAAATTTAACAACACTAACTAACACAGGAGCATCTATTAACATTGTTAAAGAACACCTCGTGAAATCGAAAGATATCATCAAAAAGCCAATTATCTTCAAAACTGGAAAAAGAACGAACAAAACGCTTGGATATACTTTCATTTAATGCAAGGGTCATTTGAACAACAGACACGACAAATTTCACATAGTTCCCTCTGATTATCCGATACGTGAAGATGCGTTGATACGAACGCCGTTTATCTTGAACAACGACATGATGATTGACCTACCTCGAGACCGGATAAGAGTCAATGATAAATATCAACGGGTAGAATCGTCCCAATTCACCGTCCTCGCGGGACATTTCATCACTATCCCCGTCGAAGTGGAAAAACTGAAAGGAACAGTACTAGTAAAAACGCCTCAAGGGGAGAGCATTTACCACATAAAAGACGGAAACGTAAACATTCCGTTAGCTAACGAAGGAAAAAAGAATTTAACTTTTTAGACAAAAAACATTCAAATTTTCGAAGTAAAGCCAAGACTGACCACCAACAAAATTCACCAGAGTAAATCAAGGATCGATGAATTAAAAACCAAAACAAGATTAGATCACCTGCAAAGCGCTAAAGAAAAGAGTGAGATTTAGGCAACTATACAAAGTTACTCCGATCTGTTCCAACCCGACGATGACGAGCCACCAAGTACTAAACTCGCGGAACACGTGATTGTGATCGGCGAACCGACGAAACCGATTAATATAAAGTCTTATAGACCACCCAGAGTCCACCAAGATGGGGTTGACAAACAAGTGCAGGAACTACTGAAGAAAAAAACAATTCAACACTTGCAATCACCATTCAATGCACCCGTTTGGATAGTACCGAAGAAGAAAGACGCATCAGGGAAAACGAAGTGGAGAATGGTTATCGATTTTAGAAAATTGAATGAAAAAACGGCTCAGGATTCGTACCCCTTGCCAGTCATCGAAGATATTCTGGATGACTTGGGAAAAGCATCAGTTTTCTCTGCATTGGATTTGAGTGCGGGATTCCACCAAATACCAATGGAAGAAAAATCAAGAAGATACACCACTTTCAGCACTCACGAGGGACATTTCGAATATCTACAAATGCCCTTCAGACTAAAAAATGTACCCGCGACATTCCAACGAATGATGAATACGGTATTGAGAGGGTTGATAGGAAAAGTTTGTTTCGTGTATCTTGACGATATAATCGTTTTCGGGAAAACAATGGAGGAGCATAATCAAAACCTGGAAGTCCTTTTTAACCGATTGAGAGAGACAAATCTGAAACTCCAACCAGATAAGTGCAAATACATAAAGCCGGAACTCGAATATTTGGGACACATCATCACATCCGAGGGAGTGAAACCGAATCCCGCAAAATGTAACGCTGTAAAAGCATTTCCAAAACCTAACACACCGAAGCATATCAAATCATTTTTAGGCCTCGCGGGATACTACCGTAAGTTTATCTCAAAATTTTCGGCAATTGCTGAAACGCTGACCGATCTCACGAAAAACTATCAGACAGATAAAACCAAACCCGTAGTATGGACAGACAAATGCCAGACGGCGTTTGACACACTCAAAAAATTTTTGATCAACAACCCTGTGTTAAAATATCGGGACTATAACAAAAAATTCGTGCTGACAACTGACGCATCTAACCAAGGACTAGGAGCTGTCCTATCACAAGAAGGACATCCCTGTTCTTACACATCAAGAACATTAAATAAAGTCGAAGTAAACCATACGACAACAGAAAAAGAGTTGCTTGCTATAGTTTGGGCAATTAAACGATTTAGATAATATCTTCTCGGAAGAAAATTTACGATAAAAACCGACCACCAAGCCTTGAAGTGGCTCGCCAATAAACCAGACCCAGCCCCCAGACTATTGCGTTGGAGACTCAAACTTGAAGAGTATGAGTTCGAGATCGAGTACGTCAAGGGAAAGCACAATGTGGTGGCTGAGACGTTGTCTAGAGAATCATACATGGAAAAACCCGAAATTAACAGCATCCTTGACGAGCACAACCAGATCAATTATAATTCACGATCAAAAAACACTACCGTTCAGAAAAATGCGGAGACCTCCAATAACACAGACGGCGATGAAGACAAAATTTCGGAACAACCTGTGGCGGAACCGGAACCGGATCCCGAAATTGAGTTGCCATTTGACTTCTATCAATATTCAACATATAAGCTGTACAACCCAAACAACCCTGGACACCTTTTAAAAGATAGACCGAATATCAAGGGAAAGAATTGGATAAAAATAAATTCACCGGCCGATAATAGACATTAAAGCCTATCAAATACTATCAAATACTTAATAAAGTAAGAACAAAATTAACTATCAATAAAATCAAAGGTACACACATCAAGGTTTGCACAGATGATTTAATGACGAAAGCAGACAAGGAGGAAATTTTGTTGATATGAAGATTCTTCAGTATCAAAGATCCCGAAACGCAGTACAAATATTGTTTTTCGACGTTCGAGGAACCTGAGTATACGTGTGGTGCCCCGCATTTTTATTGAATTTTTATTAAAACAATTATATGCTAGATATAATTGTTTCCCACAGACGCTGACTGCGAGTCAGCTGAGAATAAAAAACCGCTTCCGCTAAGTAACGGAAATACGGCATTTCCGTTACTATAATATTCAGTTTAATTATTTACCCTTGAATTCACTTCGCAAAGACCGAGCTGCTTATCGAAGCATTCTCACGAGCGACTTCAAAGTCAAACCAAGGACAATGCTGACAAAGCTGTCAGCATTAAAATAGACCCTCGTATGAGAGTCGTAATGGGTGACATAGCGACCACCCGACAGTCAGTCTTCGGTAATTATCGGAAGGGTAAACAGCCTTCAGCAAGACCCCGAACCGCGGAATTACGTTCTAGTTCGAACGTCTAGGGTTAGCCAATTCTACGCGGTCCGGTTAGAATTAAAGTCTTGAGTAAAATTTCGAAGGAATAAATTGCCTTCGACGCGGCTCCCGAATCGCGGAACTACGTTACTGTTCGAACGTCTAGGTGATAACCAGTTTTTCGCGATTCGGTCACAATCGAAGTTATAATTGAACAAAACATTGTATTAATCATTGTAATCCGTTAGTTTTTACCACAGTGAATAAATTAATCTTCAAACTTTTACTCGAATTCCAATTCCTTGTGGCAAGAACCCACAAACAAAAATAAAATAATTGTGTAACCGATTCCACACCCGTTCCCTAAGGTTCACGAGGTGTACCGGCACAACATGCGGATAAAAAAAAATCATTTCGGAAAGCCACGGAACCAACTTGAGCTCACACTTTGGAGAATACAAAACGATACAAAGAGTAAAAGAACACAGAGAATGGGAACATCTCGAGGAGGATGTGAAACATTACATAACAAATTCTAAAACGTGTCAGAAATTCAAAGCTGTTGGAAACCGAGATATAGCCCCGGCTATTGTCCCCGAACTACCAGACAAACCTTTTGAAAAAATTGCATTGGACATATTTGGCCTACTGCAAACAGCACGATCAGGTCACGAGTATATACTCAGCATACAAGATTGTTTAACTAAATATCTTGTATTGTGCCCGCTCGAGACCAAGTCAAGCTCGGAGATTATTCAAGCACTAAACGATGACTTTGTGTTGATCCATGGAGTCCCCGATATTTTCCCCACAGATCAAGGACAGGAGTTTAATTCAAAATTGATGCAAGATTTCGAACAATTACACGGTATATCCCATATTAAAACCACCGCATTCAACCCTCAAAGTAACGAAAAAGCATCGAAAAAATGCATGCCTCGCTGAAAGAGTCAGTTAAAATGTATGTGCGAAAAACACATTGATAATTGAAAAGATATACTTCAACTAATAGCTTCCGCTTATAACAGTTCGAAACATAGTGCAACTGAATATCGACCTGATGAATAAGCATTTAATAAGAAACTCAGAAAACCATCAAGCCTACCCTATAAGAAATCGTTAACATCGGACGATATACTGAAAAAATGGACACAAACACACGACGCCATACTCTCAGAAGCACGCAAACGATTGCACCTGAGACAAGAGCCAACAGCCGAAAGACTTACCAACCGCAAAAATCGAGCAGACTTCGATCACATAAAAATAGGACAACAGTATGGCTTCATAACGAACGTAAAAAACATAAGCTCGACCTCGAATGGCTAGGACCATACGAAGTAATAGAGTTATATACAGACAAATCTAACGTTAAGATATAAATGGATAATAAGACGAAAATAGTTCATTCAAATAGAGTAAAGGTATTCGTTTCAGATGACGAGCATGAAAGGGATTGTTGATGGCGACAATTGCATTGACCACAATTAACGGCGCTCTTACCGTTGAACTTGTAACCCTTGCGAACCTCTCATTCATCGAGAAATACCAATCATACGCATTAACCCTAGCGGGTTGTGCAAGCCAAAATTTGATTGGTAATTCTAAACTGGTGAAGTCGAAAAAATCGTCACAACCATTGACTGGTAACCAATTTTTTCAGCATCTGACTGAAGCGATTTTGGTTCGACTGGTAAGTTACTATCAGTCATATTTAGGATGGTAATGGTTTCCGCAGGTCAGCTCATTTATCGCTACCAGTTCCATTTTGGATGGTTATTGGGTTTTGCTGGCCCCGCTCGATTCTCGCTACCAGTAATATTCGGGATAGTTATTCGGTTCTCCCGGCCCCGCTCGATTCCCGCTACCAGTAATATTTGGGATAGTTGTTCGGTTCTCGCGGCCCCGCTCGATTCTTGCCACCAGTAATATTTGGGGTGGTAATTTTTGTCATTAGTTTTATTCTCGCGGCCCCGCTTGGTGTTTGCTACAATCGAGTTGCTCCGGTCGCGATTTTCTTTAATTTCGTTTGAATATCGCAGAGATCATAACATAAATAAAAAAATGGGATGAAACTGAATACACGGAAGGGATCTTGGGATCTTTGGGGGAATGGCATCAGAAGCCTTTAAATTGTTTTTTCCGTCATAATTTTTTTCTTCATATACATACAGAGAGTATTTACAATCGTATTTCCGTCTTACAGCCCATTCAGATGTCCGCACTCCCATCCATTCATGGCACATCACCCCATAGTGTAATTTAATATTTCTGCAACAACGTCCTAATCGGTTTCCCAAGTATTAGCAATTTTTATCCCGTATATTACGGCATTCTTTTTGAATATTATCGCCGGTAGCATGTGTCTGCTCAGAGGTTCATCATCGGTACTTTCAAACCATAATACGAAAAATCCATTAATTTCATGACTCTCGTTTGTTATGAATGTGACAATACTTATTATTTCAGCAAGTTCGCCCTTCTTTGTAAAAATGAACTTGTCGCAGCTACGCGTATATTCTTTATCGGTATCTCTGCTCGTGTACATTGTTCCTTTAAAAATGGCTTTTCCGAATACAGTTATTCTCCGACAGCACCTCAGTCTTTCCTCGGCTAATATGTTTCGTTCCCATCCGAACAAGTCTCGCGTTGTACTTTTTCCGTAGCCTCTGAAATTATAAAAATCTTCGTAGTCGGGGTCATTGCAGTTTTGCACTTTTTTGGCGGAATTCGTAATTTCTTTTACTATTTTTTTCGTCGAAACGTTTGCTATCGCATCGCTGCCGATATTTCTTACGAAATCCGTCATTAAATATCCATTTATTATTAGCACTTGTCTACTGGTACTGCTGTTCAGTAACTTTAATATGCGGCTGTTGTAACTTTCAAATGCGTAACAATTGTGCGCCCATATCGGTCCCCAACATTTCACGGAACGTGGCAGATGTCGCCGGAGGTGCATGTTCGTTGTCATGTGCTCAATTCCAAATAATTCTTCGTACTTCGCAACGAAGTCATTAATCAACACGGTAGCGATTTCGCGTTCTTTACTTGTGAATGAGTCACCGTTCAGCGTATGCATAGCGTCCGACAAAGTTGTAAATAAAGTCAAGTACTTCTCGGGGATCAGCCCGTCCAAACATAGCGTACAATACCACGCCAGCCACCGTCGTCGCTGTTATCATCGTTGCAGCCGTTGTTGTCGTCTTCGTCTTCGCTGAAAATTTGACTAGCACGGACATCGTTCAAATCAGCGATATCTAAATTCATGTCATCACTATTCCCATGATCAGCATAAGACGAAGCGATATCAGTTTCCGCATCTTTTTTATGAGCGTCGATGTCATGCCATTCGTTGTTTTATTCTTCATTCCGTGCGGAGCAAGCTTCTTTTACATTTGGTACCGGTAATTCAGACGTCCCAGCATTGCAAGTACTCTCCGTGGAATCTCCATGTGACTGCAAACAAAGTAAGATTTTCTGTAAACGTTGCCGATGTGCGCCCTTACAATGCATGGTGTACATCATGTCAACTTTTCAGTTGGTAACGGACTCGGGCTGAATCGTCTTTGGCCATTTCCAAATTATTATTTTTGCCCAGTACTAGTACAAGAAAACGTCTTCTCGCAAACTCGTTCTTACAAAGATGAATTCATGTGACAGTCCTTTTTGACGATACGGTTCAATAACACGCAATGTATTTTATACTTATAGAATGTTATCAGACACGCTGCATTGTTCTTTTCAAAAGAAAGCTGTAGAACAATTTCCATTTTAACTTCCGACTTCGACAGTTTCGCCCCGGCATTTTATTAAGGGCGCATTTCATAAGACAACAGAGGGTTGATTCTGTAATTGAAATGAGGTAAAAATGCGAAAGGTGAGAATTGCCACCTAATGATCACTTTTTTACATTTTCACCTGATTTCAGTTACAGAATCTACCCCCCAGAATCCATCGTTTGGTATTTTTCCTGATTTGCATGAATAGACTTCTTCACTTACCTCTTGTTCCTTTAATAGAGAAGGGCCGTCATTTGGCCCGGGAAGATGCTGAAATACCGAAAGAAATTTCCGTGTAAATTTTCTTCTTTTTCATCGAAAATGTTTCTTGTCTTTGTACTTCTTTGTTCGTGTTCCGTCATTCCTCGTTACAATGTTGCCTTCCTTGAAACTCATTGGCAGTCTTCTATCTGATCACCAGACAACACGATACCGGTAATTTTACTTTCTGCAATAAATGTTTCTTCCCTAAATTCCAAAAGTTCTTATATTTCTCTTCATCAACAGTTCCACCGTGGCACATATCAGGACTTACCTTAATTAACGTTGCTGTACGGAATTAATGCTCTGCCTTACTTCCTTTCGATCGTGGTCTTATTCTCCGATCGTACTACTTTCCTTTCACTCCGCGTTCTGTCACTTCAGTTTTTACTACTCTGAAACAAACAAAAATTTTTGTCGTTTAATGTGTAACGGCCCCACATACTATTTAGCATACACCAGCATTCTCACGATCCTGACGATCAGTCTTATCACGCACACACACACACACACATACATGGCCCAGCATCTGCTGGCAGCATATAAAACTAAAAGTCAAATGAAGAAAAAATTAAAAAGTCGAATAAATGAAAAAACGAAAAACCCGATTAAGTAAACAAATTTAAAAGTCGAGTAAATAAAAAAACTAAAAAATCAAATGAATAAAAAAACTTTGAAGTCGAATAAATAAAAAACTAAAAAGTCGAATAAATAAAAAAACTAAAAAGTCGAATAAATAAAAAAACTCAAAAGTCGGATAAATAAAACTGGAACACACGGTAGCAGTGAAACTTTCTGAACAGTCAATTGCGAGAAAATGAGACAAATGCAGTATCAGGAGTAGGATAATTATTGGATTACTTATTATAATATTGGTACCAAGTTCAAAAGTTTGTTTTTCATTTTATTATTCAGGCTCCAAGTTTTCATTTTCAACCAATGACAGGAGTTGCTTATGGTAACTAAAGTATAAAATAAATGTCTTGGTTTCGATTTTATTGATATATCTTCGAAATACAGCGTCAATTACTGTAAAATGAAAATAAAAAATGAATAATTGAAGAATAAAAATAAAAAAATTAATGTAAATGGTTGTCTCTTTCCAGTGTCGCTTTTTCGTTTTATCGAGTTTCAAATCACAACGGTGCTAGTCACAACTGTATATCTATATTCTATCTCATTCTCTCGCAGGCTGAATCCTATAGATGTATATGGGGCCAAATTTCCCAATTCACTGAACTGGAAGCCTCCTATTCCCCGATGTGGACGATGATTTTTTTTAAGTATCTTCTGGATCCTACGACCTCACTTATTTTTTCAAAGATTTTTTAGACCCCTCCTTCCCCTCCCCTCCCCCCACCATATTATTTTTATCAAGAGGTAACTGCTATTTATCCCCTTTCTATTTGGATAAAATTCCTTCCCCGGATACTCTATTGAAATTGAAGAACTTTTTCCATAAAATTGGAGTGGGCAGCGGGTTCCTAATATTTTTGATTATTTTTTTTTATTTTGCAAAAATTCGAGTTTTTTGCAATTAAAATATATGATAATGGTTTTCAATTTAAAAAAAGAAAAAATAAATAAAATCTATCGTGCCAAAAATCGATATTCCGAATTACTTCGATAGATAATCGATTTTTCAGTATGAATTAATTGTTGCTATCCAAAATCGATTTTCCATCGAAATAATCGAAATAACGATTTTTTTGCACAAAAGATTTCATTTGTCGTTTCTTTTTTCAGATGAGAAACCATTATCATATATTTAAGTTTCGGAAATAACCGAATTTTTGCAAAATTAAAAAAAAATGAAAAAAAATATTAGGAACCCGCTGCCCACTCCA
This sequence comes from Sussaba pulchella, assembly GCA_963971145.1. Taxonomy (NCBI): domain Eukaryota; kingdom Metazoa; phylum Arthropoda; class Insecta; order Hymenoptera; family Ichneumonidae; genus Sussaba; species Sussaba pulchella. Next base: position 64,152 of record CAXAQZ010000139.1, read on the forward strand.
ATCTTATCGAAAAAGTTCTTTAATCTCAATTGAGTATCCGAAAAAAATTTTATCCAAATAAAAAGGGCACAAATAGCAGTTACCTCTTAATAAAAATAATAGAGTGGGGGGCGGAGAGGGGAAGGAGGGGTCTAAAACATCTAAAACAAATTAGTGAGGTCGTAGGATCCAAAGGATACTAAAAAAAATCTGCGAGCTGTAGGTTTAAGCGGTAACGCACACGACTGACTATTCTATTTTTCATTCAGACCGATCGTCCTGCTCCGAACCCCCCGAGCCCTAACTCTACTACGTTGAATATTCTCCTACTCTAATCCTATAGTCATTTCACTCCGAACTTCCCCGCGCCTACAAACTGTACTATCGTCTCGTCCTCCATTCTCTATCCATCCAAATACTCTGACGCTTACACGTTTTCACAGTCCGAGCTATTATACAAACCACGGCCACTCCTATAGCATCGTGTTCCGTGCCCCCCGTCCCTCTCCCCTCTGCCCTAAGTACACTAGATCGACGCATTCTGGTTTTACCCCGGCCAGAAATGTCAGAACGCGAGAAGAGAAGTTTCACTTAAAAAAACTAAAAAGTCGAATGAATAAAAAAACTAACAAGTCGAATAAATAAACCGTGGTCGAGCGGGTAGGCAGCCGGGATCGAAACATTTTTCAATACGCGAAATATTATTTGCTCCGCGATATCACCCGTGTTCAATTGTATCTATCCTTAATCCGGCACACGCGACGGTTCTCGGCTCGAGAACGACAACCGCCCCCCAACAAAAAAACGTAAACGCAGCAAACGCTCGCTCGCTCGAGATTCGCTGTCGGAATTTTCAACGTACGAACGTACTTTTCTATGAATATAGCATTTATAGTTTCTAATGAATCAAAAACCTGAAAAGTCAAATAAATAAAAAACTCACAAGTCGAATAAATATAAAACTAAAAAGTAAAATACATGAAAAACTACCAAGTTAAATAAATAAAAAAATTAAAAAGTCAAATAAATATAGAACTAAAAAGTCGAATCGATAAAAAACTTGAAAAATCGAATAAATATAAAACAAAAAGTCAAATAAAGAAAAAACTAAAATATCGAATAAATAAAAAAACTAAAAGGTCGAATAAATAAAAAAAACTAAAAAGTCGAATAAATAAAAAAAACTAAAAAGTGGAATAAATAGAAAAACTGAAAAGTCAAATAAATACAAAAACTAAAAAGTCGAATAAATAAAGAATCCGTGGTCAAGGGCTTCTAACGCTTACCTTATCTCTTAACAGCCGATTTTCCGTGGCCTTAACGCTGTTGTAACTCCTTTCGTACTTCCTTCTTACAACCAGTGTGTCTGGCGTATCGATGTCGATGTTTTTTTCATTGTTCTTCTTCCACGCTCCAGCTCCTTCTCCGTCTCATCATTCGATTCTCCATCACCTGCAAATCACAAGTATATCTATGAATATTTTCCCACAAAACGTTTCAATATTATTATTTTTCTTCATGGCCATGACAAAGATATACTAGACAAAGATATAATAAATAAAGAATCCGTGGTCAAGGGCTTCTAACGCTTACCTTATCTCTTAACAGCCGATTTTCCGTGGCCTTAACGCTGTTGTAACTCCTTTCGTACTTCCTTCTTACAACCAGTGTGTCTAGCGTATCGATGTCGATGTTTTTTTCATTGTTCTTCTTCCACGCTCCAGCTCCTTCTCCGTCTCATCATTCGATTCTCCATCACCTGCAAATCACAAGTATATCTATGAATATTTTCCCACAAAACGTTTCAATATTATTATTTTTCTTCATGGCCATGACAAAGATATACTAGACAAAGATATAATAAATAAAGAATCCGTGGTCAAGGGCTTCTAACGCTTACCTTATCTCTTAACAGCCGATTTTCCGTGGCCTTAACGCTGTTGTAACTCCTTTCGTACTTCCTTCTTACAACCAGTGTGTCTAGCGTATCGATGTCGATGTTTTTTTCATTGTTCTTTTTCCACGCTCCAGCTCCTTCTCCGTCTCATCATTCGATTCTCCATCACCTGCAAATCACAAGTATATCTATGAATATTTTCCCACAAAACATTTCAATATTATTATTTTTCTTCATGGCCATGACAAAGATATACTAGACAAAGATATAATAAATAAAGAATCCGTGGTCGAGGGCTTCTAACGCTTACCTTATCTCTTAACAGCCGATTTCCCGTGGCCTTAACGCTGTTGTAACTCCTTTCGTACTTCCTTCTTACAACCAGTGTGTCTGGCGTATCGATGTCGATGTTTTTTTCATTGTTCTTCTTCCACGCTCCAGCTCCTTCTCCGTCTCATCATTTGATTCTCCATCACCTGCAAATCACAAGTATATCTATGAATATTTTCCCACAAAACGTTTCAATATTATTATTTTTCTTCATGGCCATGACAAAGATATACTAGTAACGCAATAATGCAAATAATTAACTTACGCCCGTAGCCAATGATAGGAACTTTCTCGAAAGAATCCTCATCATTTTCCTTGTGGTTATCGTTGACGGAAAATCGATACTTGATCGTTGCCAGCGCGTTTGGGTTTGTAATGTAAGTGTCAAAAATTTCTCTGTACAGTTCACAATTTTACCCATTGCGTCTTTATAGATTAATTCCTGTGCCCCGACCACTTTTGTCAATGTGGGACCACCTTTTTCTTCCCACACTATGTTGTATTTTTTCACCATTGTTTGTCCACACATGCACACACGAAATTATTTACACGAAATTGCCTAATAATAAAACCTAATAAAACTAATATAATTATACCTAATAAAGAAATTCGGAACACGACAATTATACAACTTCCAGAACTTTCTGTCTGGTAGACTACTCAAGCACGTGCTGTGACGCCTGCGCTAATGTTCGATCGTTCGTATAGTCTTTAGCACGAGCCCTTCTTTCTTCGAGTAACGCGCCGCGATCGGAGCGCTGTCTGGCAACGTCGATCGAAGCGCCGGCACCAGCACCAACCGCCGGCGCCGGTGCCGGCCGGCTTCTCATCTCTCATCGAACATTAGCGCAGGCGTCACGGCACGTGCTTGAGTAGTCTACTAGACAAAACGTTCTGGAAGTTGTATAATTGCCGTGTTCCGAATTTTTTTACTGGGTATTATTACATTAGTTTTAATAGGTTTTATTATTAGGTAATTTCGTGTAGATAATTTCGTGTGTGCATGTGTGAACAAACAACAGTGAATAAATACAACATAATGTGGGAAGAAAAAGGTGGACCCACATTGACAAAAGTGTTCGGGGCACGGGAATTAATCTATAAAGACAAAATGGGTAAAATTGTGAACTGTACAGAGAAATTTTTGACACTTACATTACAAACCCAAACGCACTGGCAACGATCAAGTATCGATTTTCCGTCAACGATAACCAGAAGGAAAATTATGAGGATTCTTTCGAGAAAGTTCCTATCATTGGCTACGGGCGTAAGTTAATTATTTGCATTATTGCGTTACTAGTCTATCTTTGTCATGGCCATGAAGAAAAGAAATAATATCGAAACGTTTTGTGGGAAAATATTCATAGATATACTTGTGATTTGCAGGTGATGGAGAATCAAATGATGAGACGGAGAAGGAGCTGGAGCGTGGAAGAAGAACAATGAAAAAAAATCGACATCGATACGCCAGACACATTGGTTATGAGAAGGAAGTACGATAGGAATTACAACAGCGTTAAGACCACGGGAAATCGAAAAGATAAGGTAAGCGTGAGAAGCGCTCGCGCACGGATTCTTTATTTATTCGACTTTTCAGTTTTTTTTATTTATTTGACTTTTTATTTTTTTTATTTATTCGACTTTTCAATTTTTTTTATTTATTCGAATTTTTAGTTTTTTTATTCATTCGACTTTTTAGTTCTTTTATTCATTTGACTTTTTAGTTTTTTTTTTTTTTGACTTGTGAATTTGTTTATTTATATGACTTTTTAGTTTTTTTTCTTTATTCGATATTTTAGTTTTTTTTTTATTTAACTTTTAGTTTCATATTTATTCGATTTTTCAAGTTTTTTTATCGATTCGATTTTTTAGTTTTATATTTATTCGACTTTTCAATTTTTTTATTCATTTAACTTGTTAGTTTTTTATGTTTTGACTTTTTAACTCCCGGCTGAAAACGGGAGTTATGTGTTTCGTCGTGACCAACGTGAATTGACGTTTTGTTGGAAATGCTTTACTGGCCAAACGGCTGATTTTCTTCTTACAAATTGATGGACATCGGTGTCGGAAGTCACAGAGAGGGTTTAGCTTCCATAATATTTATGATCAGATCTCAACTCGCGGAGATATTAAATGTAGAAATTTAAACGTTTTCGAACGTTTTTCTCAAATCGCAATTTTGATGGGTTCGACTGCATGAATCGCAAACTTCACGGCATCGTCAGCTGTGACAGCGCGTGTGTAAGTGTAGTGGAACGTATCCGTGTGCTTTGCGTCAAGGCTCTGGGGGATATCGCTGAGTGCGAGAGAGACAGCGCTATTGGTCGATCGTTTTAACCTCGAAGCAGAACTTTCAACGGAAATTTTTTTTTTCATTTTCCATTTAACGTTCAATAATTAGTTAGTTAGCAGGATTGATCTACTGACGATTTTATCAAGCACGTCGAATTGATAATTCTGGATACTTGTATTCGGGCGTGAAATCGTGAATGTGGAGGTTAGGTCGGATGACGTGGTTATGCCCAGTGATATAGTTTTATTCATAGTCATCAACTGATTTCACGTACGAACGATATTGTTCAATGAGTTCATTCTTTTTTATTCAACGTATGATAATGTTATCAGGATTGTGAAAAACGTGAATATGGATGTTCAGCTGGACGATGTGGTTATGCCCAGTGATATTGTTTACCTCGGTGGGATTGGCAATTCGAAAGAAAAAAATTGTTGTCAGATTTAATTTTTTACTTTATCCTCCAACCGACAAAACTTTAGACAAAGCGACTTGTCAGAATGCACAATACGTATATTTGTTTTTATTGTTTTTCCTATATGAGTCAGGTCCTTTTTGAAGCAGCATTTATTCAACGTTCACTCATCAAAGCCGCATTCATTCAACGTTCACTTGTCGAAGCAGCATTCATCCAATGTTCACTCGCTTGAGACATATTGAAAACTTATAATGACTGGGAAAGACGAGCGGAATGCGCTGACGTCTGGTCAAGGCTACGTCGAGCCGCGCTCGAAAACTGTACAATGCGCAGACATTCGGTCTAGGCTACATAGAGCCGCGCTAAAAATCTCGATAATGCACTGAGATTTGGTCAAGGCTCTATTAAGCGGCCCTCAAGACTCCACGATGGGCTGACAATTTGTCATGGCTACATGGAGCCGCGCTGAACAATCACATGATGCGCTGACATTTCGCTGAGACTGTACTTAACTGCGCCCAAGGACAACCAGCATGTGCCGCAGCTAGTCGATACTTTCAGAGTCTAGTCACATCAAATTTCGATACAGTGGCCACGTTTTACGATATTGAATCGATAAACAATAGTACGTTATGACACTGGTACGAAAACTGTTTTGTGACGTGGACGTCTGGTTCGAGCTAAATGATTCCAATCATTGGCGGACGTGGAGAAAATTATATCGAATTATCTTTGAAAAATATGAAATAAAATAAATTTTAAAAATTTTTAAAACTCCCGGCTGGAGTAAAAATCAGACACAAAAAAAATTAGAACGAAAAAAAGTAATCCGATAGAAAGCATGAATAAAATTCATGAATCTAAAAAGAATACAACAAATTAATAAATTTAAAATGGACAAAACAAATTAGTGAAATTAAAAGAATGAAATAAATAAATAAATTCAAAAAGGATGAAATAATTCAAGAAGTCATCTTAGTTTATTCATAGTTGGAATTATGATCGTTCATTTGTATGAGTTCAATTTTTTGAATCGCGGTAATTTCCTCACTGCCCTCAATTCCGTCGGGAGACGTCATTCATCAAACATAAAGATGATATAGGATATAGATGGTTGACAGTGCAAAGAAGACGCCATTAATTGAACATGAAGACGATCTGGATTTAGATGTTCGACGATACAAAGAAAACGTCCCCCGACTGAATTGAGGGCAGTGAGGAAATTACCACGATTCGAAAAATTGAACTCATACAAACGAACGATCATAATTCAAACTATGAATAAACTAAGATGACTTCTTGAATTATTTCATCCTTTTTAAATTTATTTATTTACTTCATTCTTTTAATTTCACTAATTTATTTTGTCCTTTTTCAATTCAGTAATTTGTTGTATTCTTTTTAGATTCGTGAATTTTATTCGTGCTTTCTATCGGATTACTTTTTTTCGTTCTAATTTTTTTTGTGTCTGATTTTTACTCCAGCCGGGAGTTTTAAAATTTTTTTAAATTTTTAGTTTTATATTCATTCGACTTTTTAGTTTTTTTCATTTGTTTGACTCGTTATTTTTTCATGTATTTGACTTTTTAGTTTTATATTTATTCGACTTTTTAATTTTTTCATTTATTTGACTTGTTAGTTTTTTATGTTTTTGACTTTTTAGTTCTATATTTATTCGACTTTTTGATTTTTTCATTTATTTGACTTTTAAGGTTTTTTATTTATTAGAAACTATAAACGCTATATCCATAGAAAAGTACGTTCGTACGTTGAGAATTCCGACAACGAATTTCGAGCGAGCGAGCGTTCTCCGTGTACAGTTTTTTTGTTGAAGGGCGGTTGTCGTTCTCGAGCCGAGAACCGTCGCATGTGCCGGATTAAGGATGGATACAATTTAACACGGGTAATATCGCGGAGCAAATAATATTTCGCGTATTGAAAAATTCTCCGATCCCGGCTGCCTACTTGCTCGACCACGGTTTACTTATTCGACTTGTTAGTTTTTCTATTTATTTGACTTTTTAGTTTTTTTTATTTATTCGTCTTTTTAGTTTTTTTTATTTATTCGACTTTTCATTTTTTTTTTTAATTTGACTTTTAGTTTCATATGGTTCGATGCGGGAAGAGCAAATGATTGTGGGAGGATGGGAGGTGGTTTCTTTCTTTTAAAAAATAAACTCAGAATTAACAAAAACACAAAATAACTATTTATTAAATAATATGAAGGTGTGAATAGCGGGTTTATAGCGACGAGAGATCCTTGCCCGAGCGAGACGAAGGTGATACTGATTCGCAATTACGAACTAGTGTACGTGCTGCTGCCGCTGTTTGCCGGCAGTCCGGCTAGCTATCTATACTGCATTAAATAGTCATAGCCGTCGATGCCACAGCGTTCTAAACATTCCGCCCGCCTCGTCGGAGGACGAAATGATTATTTAAGCGAAGTTCTAGTTGACTTTATGTGAGATTCACTGTTCGCCTTCATTGGAGAGCAACGGACAAAGTTTAACGATCGGACGAGTGAACGTAGATGTAGCAGTTCTGACCGTTGCGACGCGAGTATTTCCGTCTTTTTCGAGGTGAAGTTGGATGATGCGGGCGAGGGGCCACTTGGATGGTGGCAGGAGCTCGTTTTTGAGAAGGACGGGATCTCCAGCCTGGAGCAATTTTTGAGGTCTCTGCCATTTCTTTCGCGTTTAAAGATGAACTAAGTATTCCGCGGACCAACGATTCCAGAAATGGCGTTGCATTTGCTGGATCAGCTGCGAACGTGACAGACGTGACGATGGCAAGTCAACGAGCGATGGCTCCGGTATGGAAGTAAGTGGCTCGCCTATCAAAAAATGCGCTGGAGTTAGAGCTGATAAGTCGTCCGGATCATCCGAGAGGGGTTGCAACTGGCGTGAATTCAAACAAGCTTCGATTTGTGCGAGTAGCGTCGACATTTTTTCAAAGGTAAGCATGCATTCACCAATGACTCGCCGAAGATGGTGCTTGACGGACTTCACGGCTGCCTACCAGAGTCCACCGAAGTGTGGTGCCGCTGGGGGGTTGAATTTCCACAGAGTCCCGTCATTTGGAAGAATCCTTGCGATTTTTTCGGATTCGGAGAAGCTACTCGAAAAGAATGCTCTGTGATCGCGCACGCCCTTTGACATGCGTGGGAGCATACTTAATAATTTTATTAAACACCGATTCACCGCGAAAAGTGAGGAGAAGGATACTATGGGGAGAGGGGGCCAGCAAACTACAATGAATTGCGTTCTCGTTATAATAGCGAAGGAATCGATTTATTGGACACAGCTTCGAGTGCAACGCGCACGTAGCGGAGCGCGGGTTTAGCATAGATCGTAAAATTATCGATTCGCGAACTTGTTATCGTAGATTACGAATTCGGAGCACGAGTTACACCGGTAATACGCACCGTGGTAACCGACAAACTGACTCGTGAGCTCAGACCCGCTGAGACCTGAGTCGGGTGGTAGTGGGGGTCAAAGCGTTGGGCAAAATTACTTTGATTATCACGCTCAGCGCTTCGACGCGTTTACGATGAATTCTTAACATACCGCCCACCTCGTTCCGGAGGAACGAAAGGAAACTTTACGATCGTTAAGTTATCTAGGTGAACACGGAATTTACATGATGGATACACGACCTTCATAAACGAACTTATAAGTAGTTTAACAAAATGAATTTCCGACATTAGTAGCGAGTTTAACGGCTAATGAATCCAAATATGCGCGTGACCTAACGTCCCATATAGCACCAAATGTTCCATGTATATCCATTGGATATCCATAATGTGAAAAGGATATCCTGTATATCCTATGGATATCCATACGACTTACATGCATGTATGTACATGCACGAACGTTTAAAGCACATTGTATGGACAACCGGAAAATACTCTCATGTGGACATACAGCACCAGATGTTCTATGTATATCCATTGTCGATCCATAATGTGAAAGTATATTCCGTATATCCTATGGATATCCATACGACTTACATGCATGTATGTACATGCACGAAGGTTTAAAGCACATTGTATGGACAACCGGAAAATACTCTCATGTGGACATACAGCACCAGATGTTCTATGTATATTCATTGTCGATCCATAATGTGAAAGTATATTCCGTATATCCTATGGATATCCATACGACTTACATGCATGTATGTACATGCACGAACGTTTAAAGCACATTGTATGGACAACCGGAAAATACTCTCATGTGGACATACAGCACCAGATGTTCTATGTATATCCATTGTCGATCCATAATGTGAAAGTATATTCCGTATATCCTATGGATATCCATACGACTTACATGCATGTATGTGCATGCACGAACGTTTAAAGCACATTGTATGGACAACCGGAAAATACTCTCATGTGGACATACAGCACCAGGTGTTCTATGTATATCCATTGTCTATCCATAATGTGAAAGTATATTCCGTATATCCTATGGATATCCATACGACTTACATGCATGTATATACATGTACGAAGGTTCAAAGCATATTGTATGGACATACAGCAAAAACTCTTATGTCAACATGTTTCATCGACATATTCGTGGAATACCCTATGAATATCCATTAATGTCCATCACCACTTGCATTGAACCGAAATAGTAAAATAGTAAAATATTTGGAGTATCGATTTTTTGCAACATAGATTTCATTTGTCTTTTCTTTTTTTAGATGGGAAACCATTATTATATATTCGAATTTCGGAAAAAATCAAATTTTTGCTGAATTTCAAAAAAATAAATAAAAATATTAGGAACGCGCTACCCACTCCAATTTTATGAAAAAAGTTCTTCAGTTCCAATAGAGTATCCGGGAGAAAAATGTCATCCAAATAAAAAGGGGACAAATAGCAGTCACCTCTTGATGAAAATAATATTGGGGGGGGGGGGGGGGGGGGAAGGAGGAGTCTAAAAAATCTAAAAAAAATTAGTGAGGTCGTAAGATCCAAAGGATACTAAAAAAAAATCATCGTTCACATCGGGGGATAGGAGGATTTCAGTTCGGTGAATTGCGAAATTTTGCCCCATATATACATATCCAGAACACGACTTGCCTGTTCCGATGACTGAATGATAAAATAAAAATTCTCGTGACTGCCATCTTAGATGAACGTATTATAGATCAAAATTCATCGATTCCACATATGTCAGAATAGCCGAGTGGGTAGCGAGGTAGATAGATAGGTTAGGTAGGTAGGCAAGTTCCGTAGGTCGTGAGTTCGAACCCCGTAACTGCCCGTAACGGCGATTCAACGAAGAATATACCGAATTCTTGGACGACTTTTTTTTTTTTAATGTCAATCAATTTTATTAATTTCACTTTGTGTAAAAATGTATATTCTATAATAAATTACTTTTTTATAATTAATATATAACCTGGCCACCCTACGTGGGATGGGATATCCATTGAATATACTTTGCATGTACGCGATGTATATACATTGTATATGCAATGTACGTAAAAAAGTGTCTCCTTTGCTGATACAATGAATATACATTAGATATAATTTGGAGCTTATTGGTATATTCATTGAATATACTTATTGGGATATCCATTGAATATACTTTGCATGTACGCGATGTATATACATTGTATATGCAATGTACGTAAAAAAGTGTCTCCTTTGCTGATACAATGAATATACATTAGATATAATTTGGAGCTTATTGGTATATACATTGGATATCCAATATCCTCACATGTATATACATTGGATATTGGATGTATGTCAAAATGCTATATGGGGTATTACGCGGAATCGGTCGCGAACGGAAGTGGACAGACTTTTGCGATGGGGCGCTTGAGTTGAGTTTTCGCGGTTCGCACGGTAACGACGCGTACGAGACCATCGGGACCCGGATGGGTTTCGACAACCCTGGCTAACTCCCAGCGACACGGGGGGAGTAACTCATTTTTCAGGAGTACAAGGGCACCGACTTGCACAGAGCTCGATGAGGTTTGCCATTTTACTCGTTGTTGTAGCGTGTGTAAATAATCATGACTCCAGGCCTTCCAAACGTGTTCGCGCATAGCGAGGACCTTTTGCCAGCGAGATAACCGATTTTCGTTAAGGTCGAGCAAGGAGGGCTCGGGTATACTCAATAGGGGTCGGCCTATTAGAAAATGACCCGGAGTAAGCGCATCGAAACTGTCTGGATCGTCGCGGAGAGGCGTGAGAGGGCGCGAGTTGAGGCACGCTTCGATTTCGCACAGTAGTGTGGAAAATTCGAGCTGGGAAAGAGTGTGAGAGCCCACGACTTTTTTTAAGTGATATTTAAAACTTTTAACTCCAGCCTCCCAGAGGCCTCCGAAATGAGGCGCGGAAGCGGAGATAAAATGCCAGCGTATTCCGTCCGTGGCGAATTTTGCGAGTAAATCTTTGTTTTTTATGTTAGAAATGAAGGCACGACGTAATTCGTTATCGGCTTCTTGGAACGTAGTTCCATTGTCACTATAGACGTCGGAGGGAAGACCGCGCCTGCTTACGAAGCGTTGAAAGGCGCTAATAAAACCGGAAGTAGCGTAATCGTCTACGTATTCGAGATGAACCGCAAGGGTTGCGAGACAGACGAATAACGCTACATAATATTTACGTGATCTTTGTCCACGTCCGACATACGGTGTGATGTGGAAAGGACCGGCGTAGTCCACACCGCAGTAAGAAAATGGCGGAGACGGGTTGACTCGAGGGGACGGAAGGTCGCCCATGACTTGGGTGGCGGAGACTGCGCGTTCTCGTGCGCAGTTTAGGCATCGATTTATTCTTGATTTTACGAGAGATCTCGCGCCGAGGATCCAGTAATTTTGTCTTAGAAGACGTAGGGTTAATTGCGGACCTCCATGTAGTGACTGAGAGTGCGTTTGGTCGATAATCAGTGCGCTGATATGATGACGCGGTAGTATTAGCGGATGTCGCTCGTTATACGATAAGAACGAATGGCGCAACCGCCCACCGAGACGCAACTGGCCCTTCCCGTCGAGGAAAGGGTTTAGAGATTTAAGAGCGGCCGATCGAGGGAGCGACGATTTCTCTTGAAGCGCGCGAATTTCCGCGGCGAAGTGATCTTTTTGTATTTTTGAACCCAAAATTCGCGCGCGGCTTGTATGCAGTCGGTGAAGCGCGCTTTCGTTGCGCACGTCGGGTCGCGCCTTTGAGCTCGAAATTTGTGGAGCCATAGAATTAAAAAACCAGTAACGCGTAGGAGTTTGCTTTAGTTTGAAAATTTTGGGGAAAAGTCCCACTCTTCCTTTTCTTGAGCTACGTGTATCATCGCGTTCGCACGCTGCTCATTGAGCGCAGAATTTTGTTCGATGGAGTCTTTGTACGCAAGAGGTCGAGAACTTGGCCAGAAGGCCGAATTGTGACGAAGCCACTGAGGGCCTGACCACCAGAGGGAGTGATCCAGCAACTCTGAGACGGGAATGCCCCGAGAAGCACAGTCTGCGGGGTTGTCGTGCGTGGGCACGTGATGCCATTTCACGTTCGGCATTTTGGTTTGGATCTCTGAGACCCGATTCGCGACGAATGGCTTCCAGCGCGACGGATGCTGCGTGAGCCATGCGAGTGCTACGGTGGAGTCGGTCCAGCCGTGCACTGGGATGGTTTCTACGTTAAGCGAGTGTTGTACGTACCCGAGGAGTCGCACGAGTAGCACTATTCAAGTTAATTCGAGTCTCGGAATAGCTACGGTTTTTAAAGGAGCGACTTTTGTTTTTGCCGCGATTAACGAGACGGAAATGTCGTTTGGCGATTTGAGAACACGCAAGTAAACGACCGCGGAGTACGCGCGCTGCGAAGCATCCGCGAAACCGTGTAATTCCATCGCGCAATGAGATTGGGTTAGACCGATCCAGCGAGGAATTCTTAATTTTGATAGATCGGGAAGTTCACGACAATAACGTTCCCAATGTTCTTGAATTGATTGAGGGACGTCGTCGTCCCAGTCGACTTTCGCAAGCCACAAATCTTGCATGATCAGTTCGGCTTCGATAACGACGGGTGAAGCCCACCCTAGTGGATCAAAGAGTCTTGCGATTAATGACAGAATCGCGCGCTTTGTAGTTCGCGATTTGGGTACTGCTCCGACTTGAAAACTAAACGAGTCTTCGTGTGGAAGCCAGGTAATTCCGAGGACCTTGAGCACGGCCGAATCTGCTTTCGAGAGATCTATCGCGAGCTCGTGGTCAATTGACGGAATATCGGATAATAACGCGATATCGTTCGCCGCCCACTTGCGTAAATTAAACCCGCCGCGCGTTAGGAGCGCGACGATCTGAGAGCGAATAGTTCGCGCCTCTTCGTGATCGTCTGCTCCAAACAGAACGTCGTCCACGTAAGTCGAGTGTCGAATCGCGTTGACCGCGTCGGGAAACGAATGACCTTCGTCGTCGGCTAGTTGTAATAGCACGCGATTCGCGAGGTAGGGGGCGCAAGCGGTACCGTACGTCACGGTGAGGAGACGGTAATTTTCGATGGGACCGTCTTGAGTAGGACGCCATACGATGCGCTGATAATCGACGTCGTCGCGGTGCACAATAATTTGTCGGAACATTTTTTCGATGTCCGCAATATAAACAAATCTTTATCGACGCCAATTGCTTAGTACCGCGCCTATTTCGTGTTGTAATTTTCGACCGATATGTAAATGATCGTTGAGAGACGTTCCGTTGGACGTCGCACTCGAGGCATTAAAGACGACGCGTAATCGAGTTGTCGTGCTGCTTTCGCGTATTACCGGATGATGCGGAATGTACACGGGCGTCTCGATTTTATTGGGGCTGTTGACTCGCTCCATATGTTTCATTGTTTCATACTCGGCGAGAAACTCTGAATAAGCGAACGCGAGTTCCGGTTTTTCCCGTAACCGTTGCTCGTGCTGAGCGTATCTCGAGAGCGCTATGCGGTGACTGTCACCGATATCGGGAGTTGACCCGTTACGAAACGGCAGACGAACGATATATCGTCCCGTTTCGTCGCGCGAGTACGTTTTTACGAAATGCTGTTCGCATTCTTTTTCCTATGGCGTGAGGAATGTCTGAGTGGGAATTTCTTCGATCTCCCAAAATCTACGAATGAACGCGTCAGTGTTCGGCTCGATTGCGCAGTGCATCGTGGATGCTATTGGCGTTCGAGGAGCGTGAGAGCTTTCGATGGGACCGGAAATTATCCAGCCTAAAGTCGTGAGTTGCCCGGTGGGGGGAACCGCGAGGACCTTTGCGTAGTGGTCCGAGTAATAATTGTCCGTCGAGATCTGCGCCGATTAAAACGCTTATCGGCTCCGGACTGTCGGGATGAGGATCCGCGAATTGAAGGCCTCTGAGGTGAGGCCATGAATTGACGGCGCGCGAAGTGTTCGCGACGTAATTCGTTAGACTGGGGAAAATGAAGGCGATCATTTTCAATGACGTCGCATCTTGTCCATGGGACGATTCCAGCGAAATGTTAACGTAGGACGTGGCGCGAGCGGTTCGACCGTTTCCGAAAACGGTGATGTCGAGATCGGCCCGATGTCGCAAGGTGCGGAGTTTCTGAGCGAGTGACTCAGTTATAAAACTATGCGACGAGCCTTGATCGATCAAAGCTCGCGCTTTTATAATTCGACCTTCCGATGTTCTGAGTCGTACCCAGGCGGTAGCGAGAGGCACGGAAGTGAAATCCTGTCGCGAGGTGCACGTGGTTACTCGGGCAGGCGATTCGCTCGGTAGCGAGGCGAATGCGCCGTGCGGCGCGCGAGAGCGTGTTTCCCGCGACGAAAGTGAATTAACGCTTGCTGCGTTATCGGTCTGAGCGTCCGACGCGATTGTAGCTTTGGAGCAACTTGGATAGGCGCGATGCAACGTAGTATGATACGCTTTCTTACATTCCTTGCATCGATTAGAGCTCGGACAATTATTCGGAAAATGTCCGGTCTTCAAACAATTAAAACATAATCGATTGGTTTTTGCAAACGCGAATTTGTCGTCGATATTTTTCTTTGGCCATACGGGGCAGAAGGAGGGCGTGTGCTGTCCCGAGCACTCCGGGCACTGCTTTGCAGCGGCAGTGTTTACATTTGCTTTACCTTTCGACTTGGTCGTGTTACCGCAATTATTGTACTTAGTATGATCTATAGGTACGGGCGCTGCGATGCCGCGTATTCTTTCAGTCAAGAAATCTTTCAATATTTTGAACGAAGGAAAGTCGTTTGACGCGCCGAGGCTTAAATTCCATTCGGTACGCGTGCGCGAGCTGAATTTTTGCGTAACGATATAGACTAACAGATCGTCCCAATATTCGACCGGACGTTTCAAGTTCTTTAACGCGGCTAAGGAAGCGTTGACTGTATCGCGTAAAAGTTTAAGATCGTTGTCGGTCTCGATCTTCATTACGGGTAAGCTAGCGAAGGTGGAATATGCGCGAGAATTAAAGCGCGTTTATTGTCGAACTCCTCTACGAGTAATTGCCAAGCGCCTTCGTAATTTACATCGGAGACGGATATATGCTCGAGCATAGTCGCCGCGTTACCTTCGAGAAACGATTTTAAATAATATAATTTTTGACTTGCGCTTAGAGACTCGTTTTCGCCGACCAACGCCCTGAAGGAGTCTCGAAATCCTTCCCACTTAGTCGCCTCGCCGTTGAATTTTGGGATCTCGATGCGGGGAAGGACGAAGGCTGAAGTCCCACGATGCTCACAGACGAGGGTTGACTCGTTCGCCCTTGAATGTTGAGAACCACTGGGTTTTTCCTGTTGGTCCAGTATGTGCGTGAGTTTATCCATAAACTCTTCGTAATCGGTTTCTGCATGCACGAACTCCTCGTTGAGGAAATAGACGTGCTTGCGTTTTGATTCGTCGGCGGCTTGACGAAATCGTACGTCCGTGTTGCAGCATCTGGACCATATCTCTTCGAGAGATGTGATGCGTGTTTGCGTTTTACTAATCGTAAAACGTTCTTTACCCATTTTGCGATAATTGGGCACGATTCTTCGGAGTTGTTCGAAGCCTGCGATTTGTTCGATCAGTATTTCTTCGAACGAAGCCATGGCAAACGTGTTCAAGGCCGAAGAAATTTAAGAGTTTACCGAATGGTGTACTTTAAGCGCGATAGAATAATCGCTTCACACTAATGTAAATATGAGCGCGTACGTGAAGGCGTTCACTATAGCGCGGTGTACAGACGTACAATTCTCGTAATGTGTGCGAGAGCAAAAGAAGAAGTTCGTCGCGATGAGCGCGAGCGAGACGGAGCACAGAGGCGTCGCTTCTATGTGTATTGTCACTCGGAGACGATCGTCGAGCACTGTTCACGAGCACGATTACCGAAATACACAATCTTATTTCTATAAAGCCGAGAAGAGTCGTCGTTCGCAAACAAGTGTCGTGCACAAAGCCGTACTTGCGTTGTAGAAAATGGTCACCTTGCCCGTTAGATACGATGTTTTCGAATAATACTAGTCCCCGTAGCAGCGTTTTTCGCGAATTTTAACTTATCCGGCTCGAAGGACCTTAAATATGATCGCGCACGCCCTTCGACATGCGTGGGATCATACTTAATAATTTTATTAAACACCGATTCACCGCGAAAAGTGAGGAGAAGGATACTATGGGGAGAGGGGGGCCAGCAAACTACAATGAATTGCGTTCTCGTTATAATAGCGAAGGAATCGATTTATTGGACACAGCTTCGAGTGCAACGCGCACGTAGCGGAGCGCGGGTTTAGCATAGATCGTAAAATTATCGATTCGCGAACTTGTTATCGTAGATTACGAATTCGGAGCACGAGTTACACCGGTAATACGCACCTTGGTAACCGACAAACTGACTCGTGAGCTCAGACCCGCTGAGACCTGAGTCGGGTGGTAGTGGGGGTCAAAGCGTTGGGCAAAATTACTTTGATTATCACGCTCAGCGCTTCGACGCGTTAACGATGAATTCTTAACACTCTAAGTTCGGCGTCTGCACCGACGAGGTTGGTTCCACAGTCGCTCGTGAGGACGGCACATTTCCCTCTGCGAGATACGAATCTTCGATAAGCGGCGAGAAAGCCGTCAGAAGTATAGTCAGACACGGCTTCGAGGTGCACCGCACGTGTCGCAAAGCATATAAAAACCGATATGTAGGCCTTATATGACTTGTGTCCTCTTCCTTTGGCTGTCCGGATCATAATCGGGCCAGCGTAATCCACCCCTGAGTGGAGGAAGGGTTCGGCCTTCCTTACGCGAAGTCTGGGGAGGTTTCCCATTAACTGAGTCGCAGTTGAAGCTCGGAATCGAATGCACTTTAGACAGCGGTGAATTAGCTTTTTTACTGCGCTGCGACCTCCGATGGGCCAATAGCGTCGGCGTAAAGTGGCGAGAGTCAGCTGAACTCCGCCGTGGAGAGTTCGTTCATGGCACTGCCTGATGAGAAGCGTTGTCAGTGGAGATTCTCGACAAAGGATGTACGGATGTTTCTCGTCGGGATCCAGCATTGCATTTTTGAGCCGCCCGCCTACGCGGAGTAGACCCTTGTCGTCGATAAATGCGTTTAGGGGGAGCAGCGGTCCTTTGGTTGGCGATGACCGAGATTGAAGAACGAGGATTTCTTTTTTGAAGTACCGCTGTTGCTCGATGCGAATGAGGCGTTGAAGAGACTCGTCGATTTCCGAGGGTGATAGAGTCAGAGATCGTGGTTCACGAGATTCTCTAGGAAGAATTCGGCAGCACCACGCTGTAACTCTGACGAGCCACGCCAAAGTTACAGTCGAGTCCGTCCACAGGTGAACTGGACAGTCAAGTGAGAGCGTGTCGAAAACTGATTTTGCGAGTCTTGCTACGAGATTTGCAGCGGAAAGCTCGAGCCGGGGTAGCGACACCTGCTTGACGGGGGCGATTTTCGTTTTAGCGTTGATGAGAACGACCGATGTTTTTTCTTCCCGAGTGACTCTCAAGTACAGTACGGCTGCGTATGCACGTTCCGAAGCGTCGGCGAAGCCGTGCAGCTCGAGATTCGTAGTTGTCGTGTGCTTTCCGAGCCACCTCGGGATGCGGATCTTAGATATTGAGGAAAAGTCGGAGTAAATGCCATTCCAACGTTGAGCCTGATCGGCGGGGAGATCTTCAGCCTATTCGAGTTTAAGCAGCCATAACGACTGCATGAAAATTTTTGCCAAGATCGAGACAGGAGCGAGCCATCCAAGTCGATCGAATATTTGAGCGATCCGAGATAGTACCGTCCGTTTCTTTATCGATTTTGGAAAATCGACGGATTTAAGCTGGAACACAAAACTATCAGTGCATGATTGCCATGACAAACCTAGCATGTGTAAGGTCTCGGGTTGCCATTCGATCGAAGCGGTTGTCGCTGTTGCTGTGTTTGCGAGATGTTCGAGGAGTGCCGGAGAATTTGATGTCCACTTTCTCAGGTGGAGACCGCCCGCCTTGAGAAGCTCAATCAGTTCGGTTTGCTTCGTCAAGGCATCAGAAACGTTGTCAGCACCGGATAGAACGTTGTCGACGTAGACGTCTGTTCGTAAGGTAGCTGCGCCGATCGGGAACCGTGCTTCTTCGTCGTGAGCAAGCTGGCGAATAACTCGTATTGCGAGAAAAGGAGCGCACGTTAGTCCGTAAGTTACAATGTGAAGCCGGTACGTTTCGATTGTCGACGATGGATGCTCTCGCCGAACGATTCGTTGAAGGTCGCGATCATCTTCATGAACGAGCACTTGTCGGTACATTTTTTCCATATCCGAGGAAAAAACGATTTCGTGCGATCGCCAACGAAAGAGAATGTCGACGAGTTCCAGTAGCAGTTTCGGGCCGACGTAAAGATGATCGTTGAGCGAGATTCCGGCTGTTGTTTTTTGCGATCCATTAAAGACGACGCGAAGTTTCGTCGTCGTGCTTGACTCACGCATTACCTCGTGATGCGGGAGATAGAAGCAGGTCTTCCAATCGTATTTTGGCGTTGGAACGAGTTCCATGTGATTTGATTCTCGATACTCTCTCAAGAACGCAGAGTATGCGTCGTAAAGCACGGAGTCGCGGGAGAAACGGCGTTCCGTCCGCTGGAGCATTTGCGTCGCTGCGAAGAGAGAATCGCCGAGAGTTACGATGCACTTGCGGAGCGGCAAACGTACGACGTATCTGCCGTCTTTTCTCCGGAAGTGCGTGTTGATAAAATGCTGTTCGCACTCGATTTCCTCTGGGGTAAGATTCGGAGGAGCGAAGCTCGTTTCTTCTTGCTCCCAAAAGCGTTGCAGCGAGAGAGAGAGATGAATCAAGCGAATTTGCAAGCTCGTCAAGATTGCACTATTCGCGGCGTCGCAGTCGAGTGGGCCCGAAAGAACCCACCCGAGGTGTGTTTTTTGAGCGACTGGGGAACCCGCAGTGCTTTTTCGTACTCCGTCGAGAATTAAATTTGCATAAGTTTCCGCACCAATACGCGAGACGAGAGGCAAAGAGAAACAGCTCCGCGCGATGTCGTTGCAGTCTTGGCTCCGATGCCCGTCACGATGACGGACGCGGATGATCGCAGAAGATTTAGTTGCTGGACGAGAGATTCGGAAATGAAGGTTGCTTCAGATCCCGGGTCAATGAGAGCGCGTACGTCGCGGTTCTCATTGTTTGCTGTGGAAACACGAACCAACGCCGTTGCGAGAAGCACACGAATCGGTATCGGTCTCATGGCTTGAACGTTGTGAGTCGCGAGTTGTGACGTCGTCGGCGTTGTTTCTCCGTCTCCTCGTGATTGACCAGTCAAGGTCGGCATTTTTGACGCGTAGCGTTCATGCAACGTAGTATGATGCTTCCCTTTGCATGTCTGACATGTTTTTTAGGAACGACAGTCACGAACGTAATGACGGCCGAGGCAGTTAAGGCAAAGTTTTCGCGATATCACGAAAGATTTTCGATCCTCCGGTGATTTTTCGCGAAAACCTTTGCAAAAGAGCACGAAATGTCCTTGCTGGCAAAGAGCGCATTTCTGTTGCGACGATGCATTGGTTGCGACGTGCGACTTAACTCCCTGTTGAGAGCCAGAGGTCGTCTTTTTTGAAGAGCGAATTAACTTTGACGATCCGTTTTTTAGTGGAACTGGATTTCCGCGAGATGATGCAGCACTCTCAAGAACCTCCAACGAGCAAATACGATTCTCGAGAAACTCTTTGAGTTCATCAAAAGTAGACGGATCTTTTTTCGAATCGACCGAAGCTTCCAATTCGCGACGAGATTGATTGTCGAGCTTTAACATCGTCATGTAAACGATAAAATCGTCGCAATGGTCGATCGGCCGTCCTAATGCTTTAAGTGCACCGATTGCATTGCAGGTTCCATTGTACAGAACCTTAAGATCTGATGACGATTCGCTTGTCACCGATGGGAGCGAGTAAAGACCGGAGATTTGAGCGGTGGTAAGAAGACGAACGTTATCGTATCGAGATGTGAGAGTTTGCCAAGCGATATCATAATTATCGGCGGTTGAGGGTATCGAGGCGATTACCGACGAGGCTTCTTGCATAACGCTTGTTTTTAAATAGTGCATTTTCTCGATTTGCGAAAGCGGAGCATCGATTACCATGGACTTAAACAAATCGCGGAAGTTAAGCCAATCGGTAAAATTTCCGGAAAATTTCGAAATACTAATTTTCGGGAGCGAATGTCGAGGTACAGATTCGGTTTCGACTTTCGTACGTGCTTGTGGACTTTGCGTGAATTTATGCAAATAATCGAGTAATTTACCATTTTGAACGAGGTCATTTTCTTCCGTGGCTGAGAAGAAATCGTCGGTGAAATATCCCATACGCCGACCATCACTTGTAGCGGCAGCTTCTATTCCTGCGTGGACGTCACAGAATTTTTTCCATTTCGATTCGAGATTGGAAATTCGAGCTTCGACGGCTCCTTGCGTAATATTAACTTGACCGAGCTTTTTTTAATTGTCGGTAGTACGCGCAATTTGTCCCGCTAGCGCAGCTTGTTTTTCGAGGCGAGCCTGCATGACTGTCGACGAGGGGGGAGATTGCGAGAGCGAACGAGTGTGTCCGAATTACGGATAAGACGGCGACGAGTTTGTGGGTGATATGCGGCGGAGAGCGAGACGGGGATGCGCGGCTCTCTACGAAAAAGAAAGAAAGGAAGCAGTGAATAGCGGATAACTGTAGCGAGGCCTCACAGCTGTGCTGGTGAGTAAGTTATACGGGGGTATAGTCGCGCATACACTCGCAAGGCAGGTGGAAAGTGGGATCAAGCGCGACCGAAAGCTCGCACTGGGCAAGGAAGAGCGAGAGAGACGAAGCGAATCCAGCGAGTAAGTGTACTTGCACGGTACGTGCACACTGACGGTGAGCCACCACTACCTACACAACGCGTACACAGCACTCTCCTTACACAGCACACTTATGTAATGGCAACGCGTGTGCCGATCGAGAGCTCGAGAAAAGAACTGGGCCCGATGTTTAAAAATGGTTTTAATGTTTTTAGGGCAATACATTTTCGTCGTTTAGTTGGATTCCTTGCAGCGCGACACGAGAGCGGTCGTGTGATTCGAAGATACGAAAACAGTGGCTTAGCAATATTTCAGAGCACACGTCAATTAATTGCACTGCAAGAATTTCAGTAGTTTTTTTTGTTTTTGATCACGAAATCACTCCGATCCGGCTCGAAGGACCGAAATGTTCGATGCGGGAAGAGCGAATGATTGTGGAAGGATCGGAGGTGATTTCTTTCTTTCAAAAAACAAACTCAGAATTAACAAAAACACAAAATAACTATTTATTAAATAATATGAAGGCGTGAATAGCGGGTTTATAGCGAAAAGAGATCCTTGCCCGAGCGAGACGAAGGTTATACTGATTCGCAATTGCGAACTAGTGTACGTGGGAATTTCGAGGCGACGTTGTTGTCGGAAATTTCCACATGAACCGATGAGCTGTTTGCCGGCAGTCCGGCTAGCTATGTAGACTGCATTGAATAGTCATAGCCGTCGATGCCACAGCGTTCTAAACATATATTTATTCGCGTTTTCAAGTTTTTTATCGATTCGACTTTTTAGTTTTATATTTATTCGGCTTTAAAATTTTTTTATTTATTTGACTTGTTAGTTTTTTATGTATTTGACTTTTTAGTTTTGTATTCATTCGACTTGTTAGTTTTTTATGTATTTGACTTTTTAGTTTTATATTCATTCGACTTGTTAGTTTTTTATTTATTTGACTTTTCAGGTTTTTTATTGATTAAAAACTATAAACGCAATATCCATAAAAAAGTACGTTCGTACGTTGAGAATTCCGACAGCGAATCTCGAGCGAGCGAGCGTTTGCCGTGTTTAGGTTTTTTCGTTGCAGGGCGGTTGTCGTTCTCGAGCTGAGAACCGTCGCGTGTGCCGGATTGAGGATAGATACAATTCAACACGGGTAATATCGCGGAGAAAATAATATTTCGCACATTGACAAATTTTTTGATCCCGGCTGCCTACCCGCTCGACCACGGTGAATTTATTCGACTTGTTAATTTTTTTCTATTTATTCGACTGTAACGAATTTTTTTTATGCTCGTAGCCAAGTTCGTGTATTTTTGTTCTATCATTTGGGTTGGACCGGAGTCGGGTCGACTTTAATGGTGCACGTAATTTAATAATTGTAGATCCGGTTTCATTTTAATTTTCAAACAACATATTATTTTTTATTCTAATTCATTTCCCTTGAAAATCTATTTTATATCATTCACACGCTATTATTTCCATCATATTCCATTCTCATTACCATTCATTCCGTATAATTATTTATTTACATTCATCTGGCATATTAATTTATATCGTTATTATTTTATTTAACTTGACCATTCATTTACTAACGAAATCATTCTTCACTCATAGTCCTTCAATCACATCATCATTCATTCTGCAATATATATATCATACTAAATTTTGCCTCACTAGCTCAACTATATTTCAACACCGATTCCTTCATAACGCTCATCCAATTCTTGTTTACATTGTCAGGTTGTAATCATTGTCCTTCTTCGTTTCGCTGGTCGTCATAACAGATAGCAATCAGTATATATTTCATTATAAAGGGTCCGTATCTCTCATGTCTTCAATATTCATAAGCCGAGGTCGTTCCACATTAAATCCGCGAATCAGTCCTTCGAAATTTATTATGCACCCAATTATCATGTTTTTATACATTTTTAGTATTATTATTATTTCAGGCTCTTCGTTGCCAGTTTAATTACATCCTTTTATTTTATCATTTCCTTTCATTTTGAATTTCACTTCGTTTTATATTTAACTTCATATTTTCTTATATTAACTTTCAAATTTTCTCATAGCATGAGTAACTATTAATCGATTCATTTAAACTTGATTCGCTAACGTTTCTTGGCCGGATGGTCGGCCTTCCGGAGCCGTACGTGTGGTTACGACAATAGGCGTCGGACGACTCTCCAGCCTCGCTACGCTCTCTGTACCTAGTTACGCCGAAATCCCGCGCAATCCGTAAAATCACGCCATCGAAACTGGGTTCTCATCGGCCCAATTTCTATGGTATGGTCCGTTCGGTGATCGACTACTGCTCCGCGATCTAAAGGAGAAATCGCGGCCGTTACATTCTCCACCCAATTCAGTGCAGCGGGTGAGATCACGAGAACGAACATTTGGCACTGAATTTAAAATGTTTTGGCATCACGAATTCTTGATTATATTTTAATTCCACCTTTTCACCACAAAGACGATGTCAACCGACTCGGGCCCCACGTTGGGCGCCATTTGTAACGGATTTTTCTCGTGCTCGTAGCCAAGTTCGTGTTTTTTTGTTTTATTATTTGGATTGGACCGGCGTGGGGTCGACTTTTGTGGTGCACGTAATAAAGTAATTGTGGATCCGGTTTTATTTCAATTTTCGAACGACATATTATTCTTTATTTAAATTCATTTCCCTTAAAAATCAATTTTATATCATTCACACGCTATTCTTTCCATCATACTTTGTAATACCGTGCGTTAGTCGCGCCACGCGCTGCGCGGCGCTAATGCGTACTATTCTCGTTGCGTGATCCGCGGGACCGCGTAAGGCCCACCTACCGTCGTCTCTTTATAGAACGCCGGGCCGACGAGTTAAGGAGACTCGCGAGTACGTGTTGCTCGCCCCAGTCGCTCTCAATCGCTTTACCGAGCATGACCTGCTCTATTTAAATTCTACATTTCAGCGTACAGTCCAGTACATCAGTATCTACGTGTGAAACACCCATCCAAGTGGGAGCGATAAAAATAATTATTGTAAAGCGAGCGCGAGGTGTTAATTAATCGAAGAGGTATGTAATTGTTGTAATTTAATCTTCGGTATATACACGTGCCGGAAGTTCATTTGTCGGGATACTATGATACAGGGCGGCTGGGCCACATGGTGGACCGTACCTCAGGCCGCATGGTCGAACGGATTCATAAAGCCAGATGAACAGCTGGATATCGATCGTTATTATCACGGAATCGTGGACGAACGGCATTTGCCGGCTTCTTGATCCGTCAAATCGTCAATTCGTCGCCGTCGCCTCGTGGAATCCGATTGCTTGTAAGTACGCAGCGGAATCTTTTGGGTCCGCGAGCGGCCGCCATCTTGTCCTGCCGTGCCATCGAGCCATGTTCCGCCGGACGGAGTACAGCTAAGTTCCGTTGTCTGTGCGACCGTTTATATGTATTTACTCGTATATTTATGTGAATAATCCGTCGATAATTCGTTGTGTTCGTGAAATACCGCGAGTGTATTGAATTTCTCTCGCGATCTCTCACAAAAATCATATCGGTACTGCCCGCGTTCGAGGCGTGCGTGATATCTGGATTACAAAATTGTCGTGTCGCATATCATTGTCGTTACCGCGAATCGCGTTCGAAATCGCGTAGTGCACAATACATCGGTATATATAATTTGTCGAATTACTCGTGTCCCGGTACATAACCTATCGAATAAATGTGTCTTGGTCTATAACCTGTCAATTACTCGCGTATTGGTTGATAACTTGTCTTATTACTCGTGTCTTGGCTGATAACCCGTCGAATAAATGTGTCTCGGTCTATACCCTAACAATTACTTGCGTACCGGTTAATGATAAGTGGATGTATGTGTCGCGATATATAATTTGTCGAATTACTTGCACACCGATTTCTCATCTGTCGGTTAAATGTGTCGCGCTTGATAATTGGTTTAATTGAATGCGTAACGGTTCGTACTTGTCGGGTAGGAAGCGCGTAAAAAGCAAATTTGTGCATTTTCATATCAGATTATGTCACGTCGTTGAATGATAACGGCAATGCTTCGATTATTATTAATCGAATCAATCGGATATTTTCTCTTTTCTCTTTTATGCGTCGTCGCGTTTTTAGGGATTTATATGATGGTTATCGATATCGACCGTGTTAGGACTGTGTGGTTAGGATAGGGTTGCGTTCGGAGCTGCGCTGCGCGCCCATGTTTGCTGAAATATTCTCCCTTCGATGTTTATTGCTATGCGTCAGTGAATGTAAATGTTACTCTTGTTCTGACATAACGTGTGCGCTGTCAATCCAAATGTACCAATGATATGGTGATAAATAGGAGGGTGATAACGAAGCCACTTCGACACACTATTCAAGATACACACTGCTCGTGTCCGAAACCCAATTATTAAATGTGATGCTAGAGTTAATACGAATCAATTAAAGAATTAACGAATTATACCGCATTTCGAACCTAAAATAAAATTGGTGTTTCGAATTCATTCCTCAATCAAATCGATGAAAATTTATTTAACAATAACAACAATAAGATTATTACAATTTCATTCTCATTACCATTCATTCCGTATAATCATTTATTTACATTCATCTGGCATACCAATTTATATCGTTATTATATTATTTAACTTGACCATTCATTTACTAACGGAACCATTCTTCACTCATAGTCATTCAATCACATCATCATTCATTCTGCAATATATATCTCATACTAAATTTTACCTCACCAGCTCAAGAATATTTCAACACCCATTCCTTTATAACGCTCATCCAATTCTTGTTTACATTTTCAGGTTGTAATCATTGTCCTTCTTCGTTTCGCCGGTCGTCATAACACATAGCAATCAATATATATTTCATTATCAAGGGTCGTTATCTCTCATGTATTCAATATTCATAAGCCGAGGTCGTTCCACATTAAATCCGCGAATCAGTCCTTTGAAATTTATTATGCACCCAATTATCATGTTTTTATACATTTTGCTTCCTCATAGAGGAAGCTTTGTTTTCGTGGAAATTTTTTTTTCCGAGATGTTCATGAAAACGTGTTCAGAATGTCCCAAAACATCTAAAAATCACATTTAGAAAAAATGTCCGGATGTATGTATGTATGTGTGTGTGTGTGTGTGTGTGTATTAGGGTGGTCCTTAATTGGGGTCAAAATTAATTTTACCCTTTCCGCCCCCTAAATCGGTTCGAAATACGTAAAAAGTAATGCTGTAATTTTTTCAGTTTTTTAAAAAAATGCTTGACCCTCGACCACGGGGGTTAAAGTTTTCCATTTAAAATACATGGAGTTTTCCTCCGTTTGCAGTCACTATTTTACTGTGGGCCTAAATATGTTTGTAAAATCTTGAAATTTGGAGAAATTCGTGTACAAGCATGTTGCTACATGGACAAAATTTCCCAAACCCCTACCCTCAAAATCTTGTATAACATCACGGGTCGTTCCACCCTATTTCAACCAGCAGGTGACCCTCGACCTCGCGATTTTGTTCAAATTTGAGCAGTTTGTTGGTATTCACGAAAAAATAAACCTCATTTCAAGCATTTTTTGATATTTCAATTTTTGGTGAAGATGCGGCATTTTGAGAAAACTGCAGATTTTCGTGCAATGGAAACTTTGAAAGCACATAACTCAGCCTCTAATTGAGATAAATTAACGAATAAGGAGTCATTCTTGTCTCAATTGAATACAGAATTTTATTCTGAAATAAGAAATCAAATTTGCAATCATTTCGACAATTTTTGAAAATTTGGAAATTCGAAATTTGGTATATAGCGATTTGGCTCAATTTTTTCTCTGAAATACCTCGGTACCAGTACTAGACATTCGCGGAGTTTGGTTGAGGTGTTTTTTCAAATACGGGAGAAAAAAAATCACGCGCAATTGTAAACGTTTTCGGACAAACCATTTTTCTGCACAATCATGCGCTTTTAAACCTGCGCAGAACTAGAATGAACAAGACTCTTTCGAATTTGATTAAGGGCAATCTTAGACATTATTATATGTTGAAACAGGTAATGGGTTTGATCAAAAAGGGATCGAAATTATGGCAACAACAAAAACAGTTCATTTTACAAATTGTAAGAGAATATCGAAAAAATCATCCGAACGCAAAAAAAAGAGACAATACTTAAAAATTTGTAACTCGTTCAGAAATTTATCTTATTTCAAATACATTTATCAAAAAAACGAAGAAGCAAAAGAAAAAAAAATTTTGAAAAAAAAAAATTATTATTTTTATGATGTTATACAAGATTTTGAGGGTAGGGGTTTAGGAAATGTTGTCCATGTAGCAACATGCTTGTAAACTAATTTCTCTAAATTTCAAGATTTTACAAACATATTTAGGCCCACAGTAAAATAGTGACTGCAAACGAAGGAAAACTCCATGTATTTTAAATGGAAAACTTTAACCCCCGTGGTCGAGGGTCAAGCATTTTTTTAAAAAACTGAAAAAATTACAGCAATACTTTTTACGTATTTCGAACCGATTTAGGGGGCGGAAAGGGTAAAATTAATTTTGACCCCAATTAAGGACCACCCTAGTGTGTATGTATGTATGTTGTAACGTGGTGCTTTTCGAGGCACCCCGTTACTGCGCTTCAGCGCGTGCTATCATACGCTGTCAGTTGTCGACCCCCGACCCTCCCTCCGGCAGCACTCCGAAACATCCAAGATGTTACAAAAATTAGAGAAATTATGAAAAGTAGAGAAATTGCGGAAAACTAAAGGACTTGCGTTATTTAACAAAATTATGAAAATTAAAGAAATCTCGGAAAATTAGAGAAATAACGATACTTGAAGAAATTGTGAACATTAAAGAAATGGCGAAAATAATTAAAGAAATTCGGAAAATTAAAGAAAGTGCGAAAATAATTAAAGAAATTCGGAAAATTAAAGAAATTGCGAAAATAATTAAAGAAATTTGGAAAATTAAAGGAGTTGCGAAAATAAATTAGCGAAATTACTAGAGACGCAAGAAACGACAGCAATACCGATTTTTGTTGTGTTAGAAAGAATAGGGCTTATATCTTGGTATAAATTTTGTATTTTCACGCACGTCGGACCGAGCCATCGCCTACACCGGAGAGTCGAGAGGTTCCGTTCCACAGCTGCTATCATACGTCGTTCCTTTTCTCCCGTCAAGGAGCGACATAGCCCCCTGGAAGTGAGGCGACCGGGATCGGTGTGAAGAATGCCTTACCGTCTGATGGAGAGAATGCCATCAGCGGTCGGATCGAAGGACGGAGCATTCTCCCGCCCTGAAGATCCGGACCTTGAGCAAGGAGCTGCGGTGGGCCAAAATTGAGGGTCCACGCATCTGCCTCGTGCTACCCGGGTACCGGGGCTGGCCGTAAGGCCCGGTGCCCGGTTCGGATGGGAGGATTAAACATCTCGGAGCCGCCCCTGCTACCCTCCGCTCCACCGACCATCGGGTGGAGTCCCGAGGACAGGATGCTGTCGTCTCTCCGCTGCCGTATCGCGGGGACGCAGCATGGGCCGGGTGTCGAACACCGCAGGCGGAGGCGAGATCTTATTGTTGTCGACAAGCACCGGAGGGGCATTTACCACGCTGTCACCCAACTGCGGGATCCATAGTCGTCCGTCGATAAGGACGAGATCGGGATGCCGAGCAAACCAGTGTTGTCGACATTTACCTTATGAAGCGGTGGCGGATTTGTGGAGCGAGCCAACGTTCAGCGTCGCCGAGAGAGCGAGCACGTCTCGGCCGAGCCAGCGACTTGGGGTGGGGATCACTCGGACGAGGCCCCGCACGGCGAGCCTCGAGTCGCTCTCTTCTCGTTCAGCTATCGTCGGTGGTAGACCACACCAGCAGACTACTACACCATACCTCCCGAAAAGGAAGCGAACATCAGCGAGACCGGATCCGGCGTGCCGTGAGTAACGTAGCCCGTGCGTAGGCCAAAGAAATCGATTCTAGACTGGGGTTAGTTAGATATTGCTGTCGAAATTATCAAAAAGAAAATACCATCCGAAATACTTCGTCGGTTATCATTCGGAGTATCACGCTCCGGCTACGGCCTCGTGGCCGTCCGGCTATCGTGCGGTCGACGTAACTGCTCCTGGAGCAGGCGCTATCATAAATTCCAACAGGATCGTTGTCATACGCTTTACTGCGTGCTGTCGGAGGTTAGTGTGCTGACGAGAAGGGCCCACCCCCGAACGAGGAGAATTTGTTAAATTATTGTTGTTGTTAGCGTTAGGAATGTGTGAATGAGTAGGGATAGAGAGTAGACAATCTCGGGGCGAAGCCCGAGAGGGATTTGAAGGGAGTGAATGGGATAGCGACTCGGTAAAATAATTGGGAAATTGTAGCATGGTTACCGGAGATCGTGTGTGAGTGGAGCGATGAATATTCGTAGTGATGAAGCTATCGGTCAGGCCACGTGGAAAAGGAGTGGTTAGAGCAGAACGTAGGTTAGTCAAGCTGTGTCGCGTGGATTCGTTGACGTCGTAAATTGTCCGAGCGCTGTCGCTCAATGTCGAGGAGAATCCGAGTAAATGTCCGCAGTATTGTTGTATTACGTCGTATTGAGTGAATATCGAAGTTGTCATATCGCTCAGGAAAACTATACCACGAACGACCGAAGTTTTTGTTCAATAATTGCTGTCTAAATTTTGGCCGGGCTGGACCCGTGTATCAAGAAACGTTGTAAGTCGGTCGCTCGGAACGCTTATCAATCGCGATCGGACGATTATCCGGTCGCGCGAATAAATTAATTGCTATCATTTTGCTGTTGTCGTTATTTGGACCGTATCGGCCTACGCCCCTCTACCCGTGTAGGGCTGAGCTACCGCTAAGCCGCATCGCTCCGCGCTGTCGCAAAAATTTAGTCGGCCCCGGTTCACCCCGGGGAATAATTTCAGGGCCGTCTTGCGGCGGCTGGCACCCAACCGCGCAGCGCAGGAGCGGCGAAGGTACCCGGGAAAAAACCGGTGTTACAAATGGCGCCCAACGTGGGGCCCACGGTCATTTAGTTAACGATTGAGAAGCTGTCGACAGAATTAACGTGGAAAATCGGGAGAATATCGTTGGTTTGACGAATAAGTTATGGTCGTTCGTTCGTGGTTTGGTTAAGTTAACATAGGAGGTAGGTTAATAGTAGGAATTTTCCGGTGGACAGTCGTTGAGAGTCGAGAGTGCTACGAGAGAGAAAGAGAAGAGGAAGAAGTAGCGAGAAAAAGTCGCAGCGGTGAGGGGAAGTATTGGCGGAAGGAGTAGGCGCCGGAAGAACGGGGAAATTGGTTAGCGCCGCAAGGAAGCGTGCGTAAGTGGGCACGCCCCTACCCCCACAGAGCCACCGGTTGCGCGAGCCAGTGGGCCTGCGTAACGCGGACTTCAGTATAACACCGAACCATCGAGCCTCAAGTGCGGAAACGGTTAAGGAAAAGAAAAAAAAAGGTAGAGTGAACGGAAGATCGAAAAACGTCGTTGAGGGAGCTATCATTCCCGAAGTTATCACGGGCCAAGAATTCGCTGTCGACACGTGTGGAGAGTGGGGTAGCCACAGGTGAGTTTTTTTGTTGTTCTAACATTCCCCGTGGGCTCGGGGAACGAGAATAATTGGTGAGGTTTGGTCGTCGCGACCGACCCATAGTACGCTTCCGAAAATAGAAAATAATAGGTATTTTTCCCGCTCGGGGTTAATCAGGGGGGTCAGCTACTGCGCGTGAAATTCGGAAAATAACCGTTATACAGTCCCACAGTTGTCATTATCTCGCGAGGAAAACTCGGGAAACAATAAACACTACCGTCGTAGTCCGTTGTCATTGTACCGCGCCTAAGCGTCGGGTAATAATATTTACGGTTGTCATCATCACTGGTCGTTACGCTACGCGGAAATTCGGGGGATCGGTTTCGTCGGGGATTCATAATTCTCGGCTATCATTAGAACTCGCGAAAATCTCGATAACCGGTAGCCATACTATCCCGTTGCGCTGTCCTCGCGGGTTTACCGGGCGGTAAACAGAGAGAAAAAAAAAAAAAAAAAAAAAACAAACAAAAAATAAAACGGGAACAAAGACGAACCTCGTCGAGCGTGCTGCGGTAACATCGCGTAAAATCATCGGGAAACATAACGCGCCATCGCCGGCCGCGTAGCTGTCATATCGCGGGCACGGGTTCGAGGAATCGCTCTACCCGGACAAAGCAAGGATACGTCTCGTAAACAACGCAACGAACCATCGGGCTCGAGCTACCTCGCAGTGGGCTAGTACGCGCGCGCTAAGTCGTGTGTAAACACCTGGGCCCAGTCTCACCAACAAGACCCGAGCTGTCGAATAACACCTCTCAGTCACGGATAGAAACTCCGTCGCGTGTACGCGTTTGAAAAAAAAAAAAAAAAAAAAAAAAAAAAAAAAAAAAAAAAAAGAAGAAAGGAATAAGATGTCGAATCCCAATACCACCGAACCCGCGTGGGTGTATACCCTTGATCGCGAGGGGTTGTTACACGAAATTAACAAACACGAGTTGTCGGAAGTGGGGACGACCCCCACCTTACGACGACGATTAATTAATTATTTAGATCTGGTAAGGAACGCGTCGCTCGGTCGGGGAACAATGGAGAGTACTCTGCAAACAACGGGACAGTCATTGGCCGGGGAACCGGGAGACTTACGCGAAACGCTTGCGCCAGAGGGAAGGGGTACCGAGTCCCACCACCCACCGCCACCGCCTGCGCGTCTCGGCGCTCGGACGTCGGCGGCTCGAGACGCGGCACACGATCCGCCGCACGCGTATTCCCCCCACACGAATCCATTCGTAGGGTTCGAGCAAGGCCTCGCGTCATCGACTCACGCGCCCGGTGGATCGCCGTTCGAAGCTATCCATCCCCACCACTCTCCTTCCTCGCTGTCACCTAGTACCGCGACCGCGGTCTACAATACCATTCAGAAATGGAATCTAAAATTCGCGGGCGCTCCGGGGGAGGACGCCGAGGCGTTCCTCGTCCGTATCGCAGAGGGCCGCGAACTGCTACCTGTCGACGACGACGCTCTCATCCGCTGTCTACCATTTTTCCTCACCGGTATCGCCTTACAATGGTTTCGCACCGAGCGACATTTCTGGCGCTCGTGGCCCGAGTTCGAGTCCGCGTGGAGGTCGCGTTTCGGGGATCCCGATTTCCAGTTCGCGTTACGAGAAGAGATTTTGAGTCGGACGCAGGGAGAGCGCGAACCGGTAGCCGATTATATCACGTGCATCCGGACGTTACTCAATCGTTTAAACCCACCCTGGTACCCGGACGAACAACTAAACCACGCGTATCGGAATATGCTACCGAAACTGCGGATTGCGGTACCTCGGGTTCATGCTGTCGATTTTTATGCGCTCGAGCACCACGCGGTGCGTGCCGAGAAAAGCTATCAAGCCGCGACGACCTATAAAGCCCCTCCAACGCCGGAGAGATCCTTATTCCCAGACGTGGCGTACCATCCTCCGCGTAAAACCCATGCATACGGCACCGTAGAACATTTGCCTTCCCCTCCGAGGGGGAGTCCGATCCGGCAGTCCGCACCAACGAGTGTGCCCGTTGCGGCACGTGAACCGTCCAAAAGCCAGCCGGACCGCGCCTCCACCCCTCCGTGGTCGACGAACCCGTTTCTCCCCGAACCCGAAACGATCGCAGCGCTGTCGACTCCCCGCCCGACGAGCTCCGCGCGCATCCAGTGCTGGAATTGTCGAGGAGAGGGGCATCGGGGCTACGACTGCCCGAAGCCACGCGTCACCTACTGCTGGGGCTGCGGACGGGAGGGGGCAAAACGACCCACGTGTCCCACCTGTGCGGGAAACGCGAATCGAGGCCCGCGAGAGCGGGGAGCGGAGTCTCGACCGAGATAAAAATAGTTGTCACCCGCAGCTGTCACCTCGAATGGGAGTGCAGCTACACCGCGTACGACCCGGATATCGCCAATACCTTGTTGTTTCTTACCATACGAATTTCTCAACATCCGCTATTGGCACTCGTGGACTGTGGCGCTAATCGGACCTTCCTTGGCCCCGAGGCATTAGAAATTATCGATCACTTACAGATTTCGAGGATACGTACCGCCGATACTACCGTACGCAACGCGACGGGGGGAATCTCGGAAGTTAGCGAAGAAGCAATTATTCCCGTAACGTTGAGGGGACGGACGAGCCAAATAACCGCTCGCATAGTCCCCGATCTCGCGCTGTCATTGGCTCTCGGGTTAGATAGTTTACATCATTTCGGGGTTTCGATCAGTTTCCGTCGCCATCGCTGGTGGTTCGACGACCAACCGAATACTGAATACCAGTTCGACCGAGTAATTACACGCGAACCGGCCGAGAGCTGTCACGGGTTACAAGAGTTGTCATCCACCGAGGCAGCTATACTCGAAAATTTCCTACGGGAGCAATTGCCGAAATTGACAAATAATCCGGGGTTCTCGAGTTAATCCGCGTTTGGGTTAGGGAAAATTTAGAGGAAGCGTACCATAGGCAGGCGCATTATTACAACTTAAAACACCGGGATGAAAAATATAAAGTCGGCGACTGGGTGTTAAAAAGAAATCGCGTGTTGTCATCGGCCGCCCAAAACGTGGCAGCTAAGCTGTCAAAGCGTTTTGAGGGTCCGTACCAGATTATCAAGGTGCTATCACCCGTAGTTTACGAGTTGTCAAACCCCGAAACCAAAAAGCCCATGGGGAAAGTGTCTATACAGGACTTAAAGCGCTACCAACCCTCCCACGTTGTCCCACACAGTAACCCGGAGAGCGAAGCAACCAACCATCTGGAGTAGATCGAGCGCGACGCGATGGATGACTTCACCGCCATCCGAAAGGAGATTGAGGAAATCCTGGAGCCGTGGAGGACGGTGATCCGGGACATCTGAAGATCGGAGCCGGGCCTCGCGGAGGCATTAACCGAATGCCATCGGTTATATCATGAGGGCCGGGTTACCTCTCGAGGCGCGGTAATCAGAGAGATACCCCCCGCTGTCGAGGGGGGGGGACTCAAACCACCCCCCCCCCCCCCCCCCCGCCTGCGCCGACCAAGCCACGCAGACCGAGGAGCCGGAACCGGACACTCCTCCGGACACCCCGGCGTCTCCCGATCCCGAGCCCGAACACCACTGGGCCGACCGAGACCAGTGGTCGCAGGAGTCGCTCGACTTCGCTGTCATGGCCCACGATTTTTACACCAAACACCCGCCCCGAGGACGGGGCCGTTTGTTAGGGATGGCGTCCCCAAACCCCGGTAAGCGGGTATGGCAGTCTTCCGACAGGACGGGAAAGGCGGACGGCCCGCGGCCGAAACAGAAACCCACCCCTCCGGCCACGAACCCGCCAGCTTACCAATGCCGGAGTGGCTGTTGGAATTGTGGCAAATTCCATCCTCGCCGGCCGTGCCCGGTTCCCCGCCGCTCCGACTACTGCTACCGCTGTGGGTGGCTAGGCCTTACGGTAAAGACCTGCCCGAATTGCTGCGTGGAGTGGAGGAAGCAGGGACCGTACGTCCCTGGTCTCGGACACGTCCCGCGCAAGTCCTAACAAGGGACGACGTCGACAGTGTAATGGGGTTGGGAGGAAAAAAAAAAAATAAAAAATAAAAAAAAAAAAAAAAAAAGGGCATAAAACTGTAGCACTGCCAGATCCACCGCTGTCGAAAAAGATATTAAAATAAACGCTATCATTTTAATCGAACGCTGTCCACCGAAAAATTATTTTGCACCCGAAACCATTAGGTAGAATAGAATATAGGGGAGACGAACGTATCCGATAGGAGAGAGGAGCTGGGGGTGGAACGAGAGTACCAGGGAGTGGAGCCGAAGCACGCTGTCACGTCACCTTCACCGGCAGCCGCGAGTAAGTCACCAGCATTGGGGTAAGTCTGAAAACACACTACCATTCATTAAGAACCAGTAGAAATTGAAATAAAAAGATAATACCGGAGCAAACGGAATTAAAGAAAAGTAAAGGAAAGCTGGAAACAAAGTCTTCTGAAGTTTGAGAATTTTACCGAATCGTATGGCTACGTATCGGGCTGCGGGGCAGCCGGGACGGGTCGTCCTTTTTGGGGGGGGAGGTATTGTAACGTGGTGCTTTTCGAGGCACCCCGTTACTGCGCTTTAGCGCGTGCTATCATACGCTGTCAGTTGTCGACCCCCGACCCTCCCTCCGGCAGCACTCCGAAACATCCAAGATGTTACAAAAATTAGAGAAATTATGAAAAGTAGAGAAATTGCGGAAAACTAAAGGACTTGCGTTACTTAACAAAATTATGAAAATTAAAGAAATTGCGGAAAATTAGAGAAATAACGATACTTGAAGAAATTGTAAACATTAAAGAAATGGCGAAAATGGTTCACGAGATTCTCTAGGAAGAATTCGGCAGCACCACGCTGTAACTCTGACGAGCCACGCCAAAGTTACAGTCGAGTCCGTCCACAGGTGAACTGGACAGTCAAGTGAGAGCGTGTCGAAAACTGATTTTGCGAGTCTTGCTACGAGATTTGCAGCGGAAAGCTCGAGCCGGGGTAGCGACACCTGCTTGACGGGGGCGACTTTCGTTTTAGCGTTGATGAGAACGACCGATGTTTTTTCTTCCCGAGTGACTCTCAAGTACAGTACGGCTGCGTATGCACGTTCCGAAGCGTCGGCGAAGCCGTGCAGCTCGAGATTCGTAGTTGTCGTGTGCTTTCCGAGCCACCTCGGGATGCGGATCTTAGATATTGAGGAAAAGTCGGAGTAAATGCCATTCCAACGTTGAGCCTGATCGGCGGGGAGATCTTCAGCCTATTCGAGTTTAAGCAGCCATAACGACTGCATCAAAATTTTTGCCAAGATCGAGACAGGAGCGAGCCATCCAAGTCGATCGAATATTTGAGCGATCCGAGATAGTACCGTCCGTTTCTTTATCGATTTTGGAAAATCGACGGATTTAAGCTGGAACACAAAACTATCAGTGCATGATTGCCATGACAAACCTAGCATGTGTAAGGTCTCGGGTTGCCATTCGATCGAAGCGGTTGTCGCTGTTGCTGTGTTTGCGAGATGTTCGAGGAGTGCCGGAGAATTTGATGTCCACTTTCTCAGGTGGAGACCGCCCGCCTTGAGAAGCTCAATCAGTTCGGTTTGCTTCGTCAAGGCATCAGAAACGTTGTCAGCACCGGATAGAACGTTGTCGACGTAGACGTCTGTTCGTAAGGTAGCTGCGCCGATCGGGAACCGTGCTTCTTCGTCGTGAGCAAGCTGGCGAATAACTCGTATTGCGAGAAAAGGAGCGCACGTTAGTCCGTAAGTTACAATGTGAAGCCGGTACGTTTCGATTGTCGACGATGGATGCTCTCGCCGAACGATTCGTTGAAGGTCGCGATCATCTTCATGAACGAGCACTTGTCGGTACATTTTTTCCATATCCGAGGAAAAAACGATTTCGTGCGATCGCCAACGAAAGAGAATGTCGACGAGTTCCAGTAGCAGTTTCGGGCCGACGTAAAGATGATCGTTGAGCGAGATTCCGGCTGTTGTTTTTTGCGATCCATTAAAGACGACGCGAAGTTTCGTCGTCGTGCTTGACTCACGCATTACCTCGTGATGCGGGAGATAGAAGCAGGTCTTCCAATCGTATTTTGGCGTTGGAACGAGTTCCATGTGATTTGATTCTCGATACTCTCTCAAGAACGCAGAGTATGCGTCGTAAAGCACGGAGTCGCGGGAGAAACGGCGTTCCGTCCGCTGGAGCATTTGCGTCGCTGCGAAGAGAGAATCGCCGAGAGTTACGATGCACTTGCGGAGCGGCAAACGTACGACGTATCTGCCGTCTTTTCTCCGGAAGTGCGTGTTGATAAAATGCTGTTCGCACTCGATTT
This sequence comes from Sussaba pulchella, assembly GCA_963971145.1. Classification (NCBI taxonomy): domain Eukaryota; kingdom Metazoa; phylum Arthropoda; class Insecta; order Hymenoptera; family Ichneumonidae; genus Sussaba; species Sussaba pulchella. The sequence goes on from CAXAQZ010000139.1 coordinate 101,197, forward strand.
CCTCTAGGGTAAGATTCGGAGGAGCGAAGCTCGTTTCTTCTTGCTCCCAAAAGCGTTGCAGCGAGAGAGAGAGATGAATCAAGCGAATTTGCAAGCTCGTCAAGATTGCACTATTCGCGGCGTCGCAGTCGAGTGGGCCCGAAAGAACCCACCCGAGGTGTGTTTTTTGAGCGACTGGGGAACCCGCAGTGCTTTTTCGTACTCCGTCGAGAATTAAATTTGCATAAGTTTCCGCACCAATCCCAAGGTCGATTGGACGGACGAATTTGAGGTCTGGGTCCGCCAAGGAAATCCCATTTAAGTGCTCCCAATGTGATGAGAGTGTAATCTGAGGGGGTCTGTAAGCTGTTAGTTTTGGGAGCACGAGTGCGAGAATTTGACATTGAAAGTCAGTTTCTACGCGAGACGAGAGGCAAAGAGAAACAGCTCCGCGCGATGTCGTTGCAGTCTTGGCTCCGATGCCCGTCACGATGACGGACGCGGATGATCGCAGAAGATTTAGTTGCTGGACGAGAGATTCGGAAATGAAGGTTGCTTCAGATCCCGGGTCAATGAGAGCGCGTACGTCGCGGTTCTCATTGTTTGCTGTGGAAACACGAACCAACGCCGTTGCGAGAAGCACACGAATCGGTATCGGTCTCATGGCTTGAACGTTGTGAGTCGCGAGTTGTGACGTCGTCGGCGTTGTTTCTCCGTCTCCTCGTGATTGACCAGTCAAGGTCGGCATTTTTGACGCGTAGCGTTCATGCAACGTAGTATGATGCTTCCCTTTGCATGTCTGACATGTTTTTTAGGAACGACAGTCACGAACGTAATGACGGCCGAGGCAGTTAAGGCAAAGTTTTCGCGATATCACGAAAGATTTTCGATCCTCCGGTGATTTTTCGCGAAAACCTTTGCAAAAGAGCACGAAATGTCCTTGCTGGCAAAGAGCGCATTTCTGTTGCGACGATGCATTGGTTGCGACGTGCGACTTAACTCCCTGTTGAGAGCCAGAGGTCGTCTTTTTTGAAGAGCGAATTAACTTTGACGATCCGTTTTTTAGTGGAACTGGATTTCCGCGAGATGATGCAGCACTCTCAAGAACCTCCAACGAGCAAATACGATTCTCGAGAAACTCTTTGAGTTCATCAAAAGTAGACGGATCTTTTTTCGAATCGACCGAAGCTTCCAATTCGCGACGAGATTGATTGTCGAGCTTTAACATCGTCATGTAAACGATAAAATCGTCGCAATGGTCGATCGGCCGTCCTAATGCTTTAAGTGCACCGATTGCATTGCAGGTTCCATTGTACAGAACCTTAAGATCTGATGACGATTCGCTTGTCACCGATGGGAGCGAGTAAAGACCGGAGATTTGAGCGGTGGTAAGAAGACGAACGTTATCGTATCGAGATGTGAGAGTTTGCCAAGCGATATCATAATTATCGGCGGTTGAGGGTATCGAGGCGATTACCGACGAGGCTTCTTGCATAACGCTTGTTTTTAAATAGTGCATTTTCTCGATTTGCGAAAGCGGAGCATCGATTACCATGGACTTAAACAAATCGCGGAAGTTAAGCCAATCGGTAAAATTTCCGGAAAATTTCGAAATACTAATTTTCGGGAGCGAATGTCGAGGTACAGATTCGGTTTCGACTTTCGTACGTGCTTGTGGACTTTGCGTGAATTTATGCAAATAATCGAGTAATTTACCATTTTGAACGAGGTCATTTTCTTCCGTGGCTGAGCAGAAATCGTCGGTGAAATATCCCATACGCCGACCATCACTTGTAGCGGCAGCTTCTATTCCTGCGTGGACGTCACAGAATTTTTTCCATTTCGATTCGAGATTGGAAATTCGAGCTTCGACGGCTCCTTGCGTAATATTAACTTGACCAAGCTTTTTTTAATTGTCGGTAGTACGCGCAATTTGTCCCGCTAGCGCAGCTTGTTTTTCGAGGCGAGCCTGCATGACTGTCGACGAGGGGGGAGATTGCGAGAGCGAACGAGTGTGTCCGAATTACGGATAAGACGGCGACGAGTTTGTGGGTGATATGCGGCGGAGAGCGAGACGGGGATGCGCGGCTCTCTACGAAAAAGAAAGAAAGGAAGCAGCGAATAGCGGATAACTGTAGCGAGGCCTCACAGCTGTGCTGGTGAGTAAGTTATACGGGGGTATAGTCGCGCATACACTCGCAAGGCAGGTGGAAAGTGGGATCAAGCGCGACCGAAAGCTCGCACTGGGCAAGGAAGAGCGAGAGAGACGAAGCGAATCCAGCGAGTAAGTGTACTTGCACGGTACGTGCACACTGACGGTGAGCCACCACTCCCTACACAACGCGTACACAGCACTCTCCTTACACAGCACACTTATGTAATGGCAACGCGTGTGCCGATCGAGAGCTCGAGAAAAGAACTGGGCCCGATGTTTAAAAATGGTTTTAATGTTTTTAGGGCAATACATTTTCGTCGTTTAGTTGGATTCCTTGCAGCGCGACACGAGAGCGGTCGTGTGATTCGAAGATACGAAAACAGTGGCTTAGCAATATTTCGGAGCACACGTCAATTAATTGCACTGCAAGAATTTCAGTAGTTTTTTTTGTTTTTGATCACGAAATCACTCCGATCCGGCTCGAAGGACCGAAATGTTCGATGCGGGAAGAGCGAATGATTGTGGAAGGATCGGAGGTGATTTCTTTCTTTCAAAAAACAAACTCAGAATTAACAAAAACACAAAATAACTATTTATTAAATAATATGAAGGCGTGAATAGCGGGTTTATAGCGAAAAGAGATCCTTGCCCGAGCGAGACGAAGGTTATACTGATTCGCAATTGCGAACTAGTGTACGTGGGAATTTCGAGGCGACGTTGTTGTCGGAAATTTCCACATGAACCGATGAGCTGTTTGCCGGCAGTCCGGCTAGCTATGTATACTGCATTGAATAGTCATAGCCGTCGATGCCACAGCGTTCTAAACATATATTTATTCGCGTTTTCAAGTTTTTTATCGATTCGACTTTTTAGTTTTATATTTATTCGGCTTTAAAATTTTTTTATTTATTTGACTTGTTAGTTTTCTATGTATTTGACTTTTTAGTTTTGTATTCATTCGACTTGTTAGTTTTTTATGTATTTGACTTTTTAGTTTTATATTCATTCGACTTGTTAGTTTTTTATTTATTTGACTTTTCAGGTTTTTTATTGATTAAAAACTATAAACGCAATATCCATAGAAAAGTACGTTCGTACGTTGAGAATTCCGACAGCGAATCTCGAGCGAGCGAGCGTTCGCCGTGTTTAGGTTTTTTCGTTGCAGGGCGGTTGTCGTTCTCGAGCTGAGAACCGTCGCGTGTGCCGGATTGAGGATAGATACAATTCAACACGGGTAATATCGCGGAGAAAATAATATTTCGCACATTGACAAATTTTTTGATCCCGGCTGCCTACCCGCTCGACCACGGTGAATTTATTCGACTTGTTAATTTTTTTCTATTTATTCGACTGTAACGAATTTTTTTTATGCTCGTAGCCAAGTTCGTGTATTTTTGTTCTATCATTTGGGTTGGACCGGAGTCGGGTCGACTTTAATGGTGCACGTAATTTAATAATTGTAGATCCGGTTTCATTTTAATTTTCAAACAACATATTATTTTTTATTCTAATTCATTTCCCTTGAAAATCTATTTTATATCATTCACACGCTATTATTTCCATCATATTCCATTCTCATTACCATTCATTCCGTATAATCATTTATTTACATTCATCTGGCATATTAATTTATATCGTTATTATTTTATTTAACTTGACCATTCATTTACTAACGAAATCATTCTTCACTCATAGTCCTTCAATCACATCATCGTTCATTCTGCAATATATATATCATACTAAATTTTGCCTCACTAGCTCAACTATATTTCAACACCGATTCCTTCATAACGCTCATCCAATTCTTGTTTACATTGTCAGGTTGTAATCATTGTCCTTCTCCGTTTCGCTGGTCGTCATAACAGATAGCAATCAGTATATATTTCATTATAAAGGGTCCGTATCTCTCATGTCTTCAATATTCATAAGCCGAGGTCGTTCCACATTAAATCCGCGAATCAGTCCTTCGAAATTTATTATGCACCCAATTATCATGTTTTTATACATTTTTAGTATTATTATTATTTCAGGCTCTTCGTTGCCAGTTTAATTACATCCTTTTATTTTATCATTTCCTTTCATTTTGAATTTCACTTCGTTTTATATTTAACTTCATATTTTCTTATATTAACTTTCAAATTTTCTCATAGCATGAGTAACTATTAATCGATTCATTTAAACTTGATTCGCTAACGTTTCTTGGCCGGATGGTCGGCCTTCCGGAGCCGTACGTGTGGTTACGACAATAGGCGTCGGACGACTCTCCAGCCTCGCTACGCTCTCTGTACCTAGTTACGCCGAAATCCCGCGCAATCCGTAAAATCACGCCATCGAAACTGGGTTCTCATCGGCCCAATTTCTATGGTATGGTCCGTTCGGTGATCGACTACTGCTCCGCGATCTAAAGGAGAAATCGCGGCCGTTACATTCTCCACCCAATTCAGTGCAGCGGGTGAGATCACGAGAACGAACATTTGGCACTGAATTTAAAATGTTTTGGCATCACGAATTCTTGATTATATTTTAATTCCACCTTTTCACCACAAAGACGATGTCAACCGACTCGGGCCCCACGTTGGGCGCCATTTGTAACGGATTTTTCTCGTGCTCGTAGCCAAGTTCGTGTTTTTTTGTTTTATTATTTGGATTGGACCGGCGTGGGGTCGACTTTTGTGGTGCACGTAATAAAGTAATTGTGGATCCGGTTTTATTTCAATTTTCGAACGACATATTATTCTTTATTTAAATTCATTTCCCTTAAAAATCAATTTTATATCATTCACACGCTATTCTTTCCATCATACTTTGTAATACCGTGCGTTAGTCGCGCCACGCGCTGCGCGGCGCTAATGCGTACTATTCTCGTTGCGTGATCCGCGGGACCGCGTAAGGCCCACCTACCGTCGTCTCTTTATAGAACGCCGGGCCGACGAGTTAAGGAGACTCGCGAGTACGTGTTGCTCGCCCCAGTCGCTCTCAATCGCTTTACCGAGCATGACCTGCTCTATTTAAATTCTACATTTCAGCGTACAGTCCAGTACATCAGTATCTACGTGTGAAACACCCATCCAAGTGGGAGCGATAAAAATAATTATTGTAAAGCGAGCGCGAGGTGTTAATTAATCGAAGAGGTATGTAATTGTTGTAATTTAATCTTCGGTATATACACGTGCCGGAAGTTCATTTGTCGGGATACTATGATACAGGGCGGCTGGGCCACATGTTGGACCGTACCTCAGGCCGCATGGTCGAACGGATTCATAAAGCCAGATGAACAGCTGGATATCGATCGTTATTATCACGGAATCGTGGACGAACGGCATTTGCCGGCTTCTTGATCCGTCAAATCGTCAATTCGTCGCCGTCGCCTCGTGGAATCCGATTGCTTGTAAGTACGCAGCGGAATCTTTTGGGTCCGCGAGCGGCCGCCATCTTGTCCTGCCGTGCCATCGAGCCATGTTCCGCCGGACGGAGTACAGCTAAGTTCCGTTGTCTGTGCGACCGTTTATATGTATTTACTCGTATATTTATGTGAATAATCCGTCGATAATTCGTTGTGTTCGTGAAATACCGCGAGTGTATTGAATTTCTCTCGCGATCTCTCACAAAAATCATATCGGTACTGCCCGCGTTCGAGGCGTGCGTGATATCTGGATTACAAAATTGTCGTGTCGCATATCATTGTCGTTACCGCGAATCGCGTTCGAAATCGCGTAGTGCACAATACATCGGTATATATAATTTGTCGAATTACTCGTGTCCCGGTACATAACCTATCGAATAAATGTGTCTTGGTCTATAACCTGTCAATTACTCGCGTATTGGTTGATAACTTGTCTTATTACTCGTGTCTTGGCTCATAACCCGTCGAATAAATGTGTCTCGGTCTATACCCTAACAATTACTTGCGTACCGGTTAATGATAAGTGGATGTATGTGTCGCGATATATAATTTGTCGAATTACTTGCACACCGATTTCTCATCTGTCGGTTAAATGTGTCGCGCTTGATAATTGGTTTAATTGAATGCGTAACGGTTCGTACTTGTCGGGTAGGAAGCGCGTAAAAAGCCAATTTGTGCATTTTCATATCAGATTATGTCACGTCGTTGAATGATAACGGCAATGCTTCGATTATTATTAATCGAATCAATCGGATATTTTCTCTTTTCTCTTTTATGCGTCGTCGCGTTTTTAGGGATTTATATGATGGTTATCGATATCGACCGTGTTAGGACTGTGTGGTTAGGATAGGGTTGCGTTCGGAGCTGCGCTGCGCGCCCATGTTTGCTGAAATATTCTCCCTTCGATGTTTATTGCTATGCGTCAGTGAATGTAAATGTTACTCTTGTTCTGACATAACGTGTGCGCTGTCAATCCAAATGTACCAATGATATGGTGATAAATAGGAGGGTGATAACGAAGCCACTTCGACACACTATTCAAGATACACACTGCTCGTGTCCGAAACCCAATTATTAAATGTGATGCTAGAGTTAATACGAATCAATTAAAGAATTAACGAATTATACCGCATTTCGAACCTAAAATAAAATTGGTGTTTCGAATTCATTCCTCAATCAAATCGATGAAAATTTATTTAACAATAACAACAATAAGATTATTACAATTTCATTCTCATTACCATTCATTCCGTATAATCATTTATTTACATTCATCTGGCATACCAATTTATATCGTTATTATATTATTTAACTTGACCATTCATTTACTAACGGAACCATTCTTCACTCATAGTCATTCAATCACATCATCATTCATTCTGCAATATATATCTCATACTAAATTTTACCTCACCAGCTCAAGAATATTTCAACACCCATTCCTTTATAACGCTCATCCAATTCTTGTTTACATTTTCAGGTTGTAATCATTGTCCTTCTTCGTTTCGCCGGTCGTCATAACACATAGCAATCAATATATATTTCATTATCAAGGGTCGTTATCTCTCATGTATTCAATATTCATAAGCCGAGGTCGTTCCACATTAAATCCGCGAATCAGTCCTTTGAAATTTATTATGCACCCAATTATCATGTTTTTATACATTTTGCTTCCTCATAGAGGAAGCTTTGTTTTCGTGAAAATTTTTTTTTCCGAGATGTTCATGAAAACGTGTTCAGAATGTCCCAAAACATCTAAAAATCACATTTAGAAAAAATGTCCGGATGTATGTATGTATGTGTGTGTGTGTGTGTGTGTGTATTAGGGTGGTCCTTAATTGGGGTCAAAATTAATTTTACCCTTTCCGCCCCCTAAATCGGTTCGAAATACGTAAAAAGTAATGCTGTAATTTTTTCAGTTTTTTAAAAAAATGCTTGACCCTCGACCACGGGGGTTAAAGTTTTCCATTTAAAATACATGGAGTTTTCCTCCGTTTGCAGTCACTATTTTACTGTGGGCCTAAATATGTTTGTAAAATCTTGAAATTTGGAGAAATTCGTGTACAAGCATGTTGCTACATGGACAAAATTTCCCAAACCCCTACCCTCAAAATCTTGTATAACATCACGGGTCGTTCCACCCTATTTCAACCAGCAGGTGACCCTCGACCTCGCGATTTTGTCCAAATTTGAGCAGTTTGTTGGTATTCACGAAAAACAAACCTCATTTCAAGCATTTTTTGATATTTCAATTTTTGGTGAAGATGCGGCATTTTGAGAAAACTGCAGATTTTCGTGCAATGGAAACTTTGAAAGCACATAACTCAGCCTCTAATTAAGATGAATTAACGAATAAGGAGTCATTCTTGTCTCAATTGAATACAGAATTTTATTCTGAAATAAGAAATCAAATTTGCAATCATTTCGACAATTTTTGAAAATTTGAAAATTCGAAATTTGGTATATAGCGATTTGGCTCAATTTTTTTTCTGAAATACCTCGGTACCAGTACTAGACATTCGCGGAGTTTGGTTGAGGTGTTTTTTCAAATACGGGAGAAAAAAAATCACGCGCAATTGTAAACGTTTTCGGACAAACCATTTTTCTGCACAATCATGCGCTTTTAAACCTGCGCAGAACTAGAATGAACAAGACTCTTTCGAATTCGATTGAGGGCAATCTTAGACATTATTATATGTTGAAACAGGTAATGGGTTTGATCAAAAGGGGATCGAAATTATGGCAACAACAAAAACAGTTCATTTTACAAATTGTAAGAGAATATCGAAAAAATCATCCGAACGCAAAAAAAAGAGACAATACTTAAAAATTTGTAACTCGTTTAGAAATTTATCTTATTTCAAATACATTTATCAAAAAAACGAAGAAGCAAAAGAAAAAAAAATTTTGAAAAAAAAAAATTATCATTTTTATGATGTTATACAAGATTTTGAGGGTAGGGGTTTAGGAAATGTTGTCCATGTAGCAACATGCTTTTAAACTAATTTCTCCAAATTTCAAGATTTTACAAACATATTTAGGCCCACAGTAAAATAGTGACTGCAAACGAAGGAAAACTCCATGTATTTTAAATGGAAAACTTTAACCCCCGTGGTCGAGGGTCAAGCATTTTTTTAAAAAACTGAAAAAATTACAGCATTACTTTTTACGTATTTCGGACCGATTTAGGGGGCGGAAAGGGTAAAATTAATTTTGACCCCAATTAAGGACCACCCTAGTGTGTATGTATGTATGTTGTAACGTGGTGCTTTTCGAGGCACCCCGTTACTGCGCTTCAGCGCGTGCTATCATACGCTGTCAGTTGTCGACCCCTGACCCTCCCTCCGGCAGCACTCCGAAACATCCAAGATGTTACAAAAATTAGAGAAATTATGAAAAGTAGAGAAATTGCGGAAAACTAAAGGACTTGCGTTACTTAACAAAATTATGAAAATTAAAGAAATTGCGGAAAATTAGAGAAATAACGATACTTGAAGAAATTGTGAACATTAAAGAAATGGCGAAAATAATTAAAGAAATTCGGAAAATTAAAGAAAGTGCGAAAATAATTAAAGAAATTCGGAAAATTAAAGAAATTGCGAAAATAATTAAAGAAATTTGGAAAATTAAAGGAGTTGCGAAAATAAATTAGCGAAATTACTAGAGACGCAAGAAACGACAGCAATACCGATTTTTGTTGTGTTAGAAAGAATAGGGCTTATATCTTGGTATAAATTTTGTATTTTCACGCACGTCGGACCGAGCCATCGCCTACACCGGAGAGTCGAGAGGTTCCGTTCCACAGCTGCTATCATACGTCGTTCCTTTTCTCCCGTCAAGGAGCGACATAGCCCCCTGGAAGTGAGGCGACCGGGATCGGTGTGAAGAATGCCTTACCGTCTGATGGAGAGAATGCCATCAGCGGTCGGATCGAAGGACGGAGCATTCTCCCGCCCTGAAGATCCGGACCTTGAGCAAGGAGCTGCGGTGGGCCAAAATTGAGGGTCCACGCATCTGCCTCGTGCTACCCGGGTACCGGGGCTGGCCGTAAGGCCCGGTGCCCGGTTCGGATGGGAGGATTAAACATCTCGGAGCCGCCCCTGCTACCCTCCGCTCCACCGACCATCGGGTGGAGTCCCGAGGACAGGATGCTGTCGTCTCTCCGCTGCCGTATCGCGGGGACGCAGCATGGGCCGGGTGTCGAACACCGCAGGCGGAGGCGAGATCTTATTGTTGTCGACAAGCACCGGAGGGGCATTTACCACGCTGTCACCCAACTGCGGGATCCATAGTCGTCCGTCGATAAGGACGAGATCGGGATGCCGAGCAAACCAGTGTTGTCGACATTTACCTTATGAAGCGGTGGCGGATTTGTGGAGCGAGCCAACGTTCAGCGTCGCCGAGAGAGCGAGCACGTCTCGGCCGAGCCAGCGACTTGGGGTGGGGATCACTCGGACGAGGCCCCGCACGGCGAGCCTCGAGTCGCTCTCTTCTCGTTCAGCTATCGTCGGTGGTAGACCACACCAGCAGACTACTACACCATACCTCCCGAAAAGGAAGCGAACATCAGCGAGACCGGATCCGGCGTGCCGTGAGTAACGTAGCCCGTGCGTAGGCCAAAGAAATCGATTCTAGACTGGGGTTAGTTAGATATTGCTGTCGAAATTATCAAAAAGAAAATACCATCCGAAATACTTCGTCGGTTATCATTCGGAGTATCACGCTCCGGCTACGGCCTCGTGGCCGTCCGGCTATCGTGCGGTCGACGTAACTGCTCCTGGAGCAGGCGCTATCATAAATTCCAACAGGATCGTTGTCATACGCTTTACTGCGTGCTGTCGGAGGTGAGTGTGCTGACGAGAAGGGCCCACCCCCGAACGAGGAGAATTTGTTAAATTATTGTTGTTGTTAGCGTTAGGAATGTGTGAATGAGTAGGGATAGAGAGTAGACAATCTCGGGGCGAAGCCCGAGAGGGATTTGAAGGGAGTGAATGGGATAGCGACTCGGTAAAATAATTGGGAAATTGTAGCATGGTTACCGGAGATCGTGTGTGAGTGGAGCGATGAATATTCGTAGTGATGAAGCTATCGGTCAGGCCACGTGGAAAAGGAGTGGTTAGAGCAGAACGTAGGTTAGTCAAGCTGTGTCGCGTGGATTCGTTGACGTCGTAAATTGTCCGAGCGCTGTCGCTCAATGTCGAGGAGAATCCGAGTAAATGTCCGCAGTATTGTTGTATTACGTCGTATTGAGTGAATATCGAAGTTGTCATATCGCTCAGGAAAACTATACCACGAACGACCGAAGTTTTTGTTCAATAATTGCTGTCTAAATTTTGGCCGGGCTGGACCCGTGTATCAAGAAACGTTGTAAGTCGGTCGCTCGGAACGCTTATCAATCGCGATCGGACGATTATCCGGTCGCGCGAATAAATTAATTGCTATCATTTTGCTGTTGTCGTTATTTGGACCGTATCGGCCTACGCCCCTCTACCCGTGTAGGGCTGAGCTACCGCTAAGCCGCATCGCTCCGCGCTGTCGCAAAAATTTAGTCGGCCCCGGTTCACCCCGGGGAATAATTTCAGGGCCGTCTTGCGGCGGCTGGCACCCAACCGCGCAGCGCAGGAGCGGCGAAGGTACCCGGGAAAAAACCGGTGTTACAAATGGCGCCCAACGTGGGGCCCACGGTCATTTAGTTAACGATTGAGAAGCTGTCGACAGAATTAACGTGGAAAATCGGGAGAATATCGTTGGTTTGACGAATAAGTTATGGTCGTTCGTTCGTGGTTTGGTTAAGTTAACATAGGAGGTAGGTTAATAGTAGGAATTTTCCGGTGGACAGTCGTTGAGAGTCGAGAGTGCTACGAGAGAGAAAGAGAAGAGGAAGAAGTAGCGAGAAAAAGTCGCAGCGGTGAGGGGAAGTATTGGCGGAAGGAGTAGGCGCCGGAAGAACGGGGAAATTGGTTAGCGCCGCAAGGAAGCGTGCGTAAGTGGGCACGCCCCTACCCCCACAGAGCCACCGGTTGCGCGAGCCAGTGGGCCTGCGTAACGCGGACTTCAGTATAACACCGAACCATCGAGCCTCAAGTGCGGAAACGGTTAAGGAAAAGAAAAAAAAAGGTAGAGTGAACGGAAGATCGAAAAACGTCGTTGAGGGAGCTATCATTCCCGAAGTTATCACGGGCCAAGAATTCGCTGTCGACACGTGTGGAGAGTGGGGTAGCCACAGGTGAGTTTTTTTGTTGTTCTAACATTCCCCGTGGGCTCGGGGAACGAGAATAATTGGTGAGGTTTGGTCGTCGCGACCGACCCATAGTACGCTTCCGAAAATAGAAAATAATAGGTATTTTTCCCGCTCGGGGTTAATCAGGGGGGTCAGCTACTGCGCGTGAAATTCGAAAAATAACCGTTATACAGTCCCACAGTTGTCATTATCTCGCGAGGAAAACTCGGGAAACAATAAACACTACCGTCGTAGTCCGTTGTCATTGTACCGCGCCTAAGCGTCGGGTAATAATATTTACGGTTGTCATCATCACTGGTCGTTACGCTACGCGGAAATTCGGGGGATCGGTTTCGTCGGGGATTCATAATTCTCGGCTATCATTAGAACTCGCGAAAATCTCGATAACCGGTAGCCATACTATCCCGTTGCGCTGTCCTCGCGGGTTTACCGGGCGGTAAACAGAGAGAAAAAAAAAAAAAAAAAAAAAAAACAAACAAAAAATAAAACGGGAACAAAGACGAACCTCGTCGAGCGTGCTGCGGTAACATCGCGTAAAATCATCGGGAAACATAACGCGCCATCGCCGGCCGCGTAGCTGTCATATCGCGGGCACGGGTTCGAGGAATCGCTCTACCCGGACAAAGCAAGGATACGTCTCGTAAACAACGCAACGAACCATCGGGCTCGAGCTACCTCGCAGTGGGCTAGTACGCGCGCGCTAAGTCGTGTGTAAACACCGGGGCCCAGTCTCACCAACAAGACCCGAGCTGTCGAATAACACCTCTCAGTCACGGATAGAAACTCCGTCGCGTGTACGCGTTTGAAAAAAAAAAAAAAAAAGAAGAAAGGAATAAGATGTCGAATCCCAATACCACCGAACCCGCATGGGTGTATACCTTTGATCGCGAGGGGTTGTTACACGAAATTAACAAACACGAGTTGTCGGAAGTGGGGACGACCCCCACCTTACGACGACGATTAATTAATTATTTGGATCTGGTAAGGAACGCGTCGCTCGGTCGGGGAACAATGGAGAGTACTCTGCAAACAACGGGACAGTCATTGGCCGGGGAACCGGGAGACTTACGCGAAACGCTTGCGCCAGAGGGAAGGGGTACCGAGTCCCACCACCCACCGCCACCGCCTGCGCGTCTCGGCGCTCGGACGTCGGCGGCTCGAGACGCGGCACACGATCCGCCGCACGCGTATTCCCCCCACACGAATCCATTCGTAGGGTTCGAGCAAGGCCTCGCGTCATCGACTCACGCGCCCGGTGGATCGCCGTTCGAAGCTATCCATCCCCACCACTCTCCTTCCTCGCTGTCACCTAGTACCGCGACCGCGGTCTACAATACCATTCAGAAATGGAATCTAAAATTCGCGGGCGCTCCGGGGGAGGACGCCGAGGCGTTCCTCGTCCGTATCGCAGAGGGCCGCGAACTGCTACCTGTCGACGACGACGCTCTCATCCGCTGTCTACCATTTTTCCTCACCGGTATCGCCTTACAATGGTTTCGCACCGAGCGACATTTCTGGCGCTCGTGGCCCGAGTTCGAGTCCGCGTGGAGGTCGCGTTTCGGGGATCCCGATTTCCAGTTCGCGTTACGAGAAGAGATTTTGAGTCGGACGCAGGGAGAGCGCGAACCGGTAGCCGATTATATCACGTGCATCCGGACGTTACTCAATCGTTTAAACCCACCCTGGTACCCGGACGAACAACTAAACCACGCGTATCGGAATATGCTACCGAAACTGCGGATTGCGGTACCTCGGGTTCATGCTGTCGATTTTTATGCGCTCGAGCACCACGCGGTGCGTGCCGAGAAAAGCTATCAAGCCGCGACGACCTATAAAGCCCCTCCAACGCCGGAGAGATCCTTATTCCCAGACGTGGCGTACCATCCTCCGCGTAAAACCCATGCATACGGCACCGTAGAACATTTGCCTTCCCCTCCGAGGGGGAGTCCGATCCGGCAGTCCGCACCGACGAGTGTGCCCGTTGCGGCACGTGAACCGTCCAAAAGCCAGCCGGACCGCGCCTCCACCCCTCCGTGGTCGACGAACCCGTTTCTCCCCGAACCCGAAACGATCGCAGCGCTGTCGACTCCCCGCCCGACGAGCTCCGCGCGCATCCAGTGCTGGAATTGTCGAGGAGAGGGGCATCGGGGCTACGACTGCCCGAAGCCACGCGTCACCTACTGCTGGGGCTGCGGACGGGAGGGGGCAAAACGACCCACGTGTCCCACCTGTGCGGGAAACGCGAATCGAGGCCCGCGAGAGCGGGGAGCGGAGTCTCGACCGAGATAAAAATAGTTGTCACCCGCAGCTGTCACCTCGAATGGGAGTGCAGCTACACCGCGTACGACCCGGATATCGCCAATACCTTGTTGTTTCTTACCATACGAATTTCTCAACATCCGCTATTGGCACTCGTGGACTGTGGCGCTAATCGGACCTTCCTTGGCCCCGAGGCATTAGAAATTATCGATCACTTACAGATTTCGAGGATACGTACCGCCGATACTACCGTACGCAACGCGACGGGGGGAATCTCGGAAGTTAGCGAAGAAGCAATTATTCCCGTAACGTTGAGGGGACGGACGAGCCAAATAACCGCTCGCATAGTCCCCGATCTCGCGCTGTCATTGGCTCTCGGGTTAGATAGTTTACATCATTTCGGGGTTTCGATCAGTTTCCGTCGCCATCGCTGGTGGTTCGACGACCAACCGAATACTGAATACCAGTTCGACCGAGTAATTACACGCGAACCGGCCGAGAGCTGTCACGGGTTACAAGAGTTGTCATCCACCGAGGCAGCTATACTCGAAAATTTCCTACGGGAGCAATTGCCGAAATTGACAAATAATCCGGGGTTCTCGAGTTAATCCGCGTTTGGGTTAGGGAAAATTTAGAGGAAGCGTACCATAGGCAGGCGCATTATTACAACTTAAAACACCGGGATGAAAAATATAAAGTCGGCGACTGGGTGTTAAAAAGAAATCGCGTGTTGTCATCGGCCGCCCAAAACGTGGCAGCTAAGCTGTCAAAGCGTTTTGAGGGTCCGTACCAGATTATCAAGGTGCTATCACCCGTAGTTTACGAGTTGTCAAACCCCGAAACCAAAAAGCCCATGGGGAAAGTGTCTATACAGGACTTAAAGCGCTACCAACCCTCCCACGTTGTCCCACACAGTAACCCGGAGAGCGAAGCAACCAACCATCTGGAGTAGATCGAGCGCGACGCGATGGATGACTTCACCGCCATCCGAAAGGAGATTGAGGAAATCCTGGAGCCGTGGAGGACGGTGATCCGGGACATCTGAAGATCGGAGCCGGGCCTCGCGGAGGCATTAACCGAATGCCATCGGTTATATCATGAGGGCCGGGTTACCTCTCGAGGCGCGGTAATCAGAGAGATACCCCCAGCTGTCGAGGGGGGGACTCAAACCACCCCCCCCCCCCCCCCGCCTGCGCCGACCAAGCCACGCAGACCGAGGAGCCGGAACCGGACACTCCTCCGGACACCCCGGCGTCTCCCGATCCCGAGCCCGAACACCACTGGGCCGACCGAGACCAGTGGTCGCAGGAGTCGCTCGACTTCGCTGTCATGGCCCACGATTTTTACACCAAACACCCGCCCCGAGGACGGGGCCGTTTGTTAGGGATGGCGTCCCCAAACCCCGGTAAGCGGGTATGGCAGTCTCCCGACAGGACGGGAAAGGCGGACGGCCCGCGGCCGAAACAGAAACCCACCCCTCCGGCCACGAACCCGCCAGCTTACCAATGCCGGAGTGGCTGTTGGAATTGTGGCAAATTCCATCCTCGCCGGCCGTGCCCGGTTCCCCGCCGCTCCGACTACTGCTACCGCTGTGGGTGGCTAGGCCTTACGGTAAAGACCTGCCCGAATTGCTGCGTGGAGTGGAGGAAGCAGGGACCGTACGTCCCTGGTCTCGGACACGTCCCGCGCAAGTCCTAACAAGGGACGACGTCGACAGTGTAATGAGGTTGGGAGGAAAAAAAAAAAAAAAATAAAAAATAAAAAAATAAAAAGGGCATAAAACTGTAGCACTGCCAGATCCACCGCTGTCGAAAAAGATATTAAAATAAACGCTATCATTTTAATCGAACGCTGTCCACCGAAAAATTATTTTGCACCCGAAACCATTAGGTAGAATAGAATATAGGGGAGACGAACGTATCCGATAGGAGAGAGGAGCTGGGGGTGGAACGAGAGTACCAGGGAGTGGAGCCGAAGCACGCTGTCACGTCACCTTCACCGGCAGCCGCGAGTAAGTCACCAGCATTGGGGTAAGTCTGAAAACACACTACCATTCATTAAGAACCAGTAGAAATTGAAATAAAAAGATAATACCGGAGCAAACGGAATTAAAGAAAAGTAAAGGAAAGCTGGAAACAAAGTCTTCTGAAGTTTGAGAATTTTACCGAATCGTATGGCTACGTATCGGGCTGCGGGGCAGCCGGGACGGGTCGTCCTTTTTGGGGGGGGAGGTATTGTAACGTGGTGCTTTTCGAGGCACCCCGTTACTGCGCTTCAGCGCGTGCTATCATACGCTGTCAGTTGTCGACCCCCGACCCTCCCTCCGGCAGCACTCCGAAACATCCAAGATGTTACAAAAATTAGAGAAATTATGAAAAGTAGAGAAATTGCGGAAAACTAAAGGACTTGCGTTACTTAACAAAATTATGAAAATTAAAGAAATTGCGGAAAATTAGAGAAATAACGATACTTGAAGAAATTGTGAACATTAAAGAAATGGCGAAAATAATTAAAGAAATTCGGAAAATTAAAGAAAGTGCGAAAATAATTAAAGAAATTCGGAAAATTAAAGAAATTGCGAAAATAATTAAAGAAATTTGGAAAATTAAAGGAGTTGCGAAAATAAATTAGCGAAATTACTAGAGACGCAAGAAACGACAGCAATACCGATTTTTGTTGTGTTAGAAAGAATAGGGCTTATATCTTGGTATAAATTTTGTATTTTCACGCACGTCGGACCGAGCCATCGCCTACACCGGAGAGTCGAGAGGTTCCGTTCCACAGCCGCTATCATACGTCGTTCCTTTTCTCCCGTCAAGGAGCGGCATAGCCCCCTGGAAGTGAGGCGACCGGGATCGGTGTGAAGAATGCCTTACCGTCTGATGGAGAGAATGCCATCAGCGGTCGGATCGAAGGACGGAGCATTCTCCCGCCCTGAAGATCCGGACCTTGAGCAAGGAGCTGCGGTGGGCCAAAATTGAGGGTCCACGCATCTGCCTCGTGCCACCCGGGTACCGGGGCTGGCCGTAAGGCCCGGTGCCCGGTTCGGATGGGAGGATTAAACATCTCGGAGCCGCCCCTGCTACCCTCCGCTCCACCGACCATCGGGTGGAGTCCCGAGGACAGGATGCTGTCGTCTCTCCGCTGCCGTATCGTGGGGACGCAGCATGGGCCGGGTGTCTAACACTGCAGGCGGAGGCGAGATTAAATTGCTGTCCACAAGCACCTGAGGGGCATTTACCACGCTGTCGCCCAACTGCGGGATCCATAGTCGTCGGTCGATAAGGACGAGATCGGGATGCCGAGCAAACCAGTGTTGTCGACATTTACCTTATGAAGCGGTGGCGGATTTGTGGAGCGAGCCAACGTTCAGCGTCGCCGAGAGAGCGAGCACGTCTCGGCCGAGCCAGCGACTTGGGGTGGGGATCACTCGGACGAGGCCCCGCACGGCGAGCCTCGAGTCGCTCTCTTCTCGTTCAGCTATCGTCGGTGGTAGACCACACCAGCAGACTACTACACCATACCTCCCGAAAAGGAAGCGAACATCAGCGAGACCGGATCCGGCGTGCCGTGAGTAACGTAGCCCGTGCGTAGGCCAAAGAAATCGATTCTAGACTGGGGTTAGTTAGATATTGCTGTCGAAATTATCAAAAAGAAAATACCATCCGAAATACTTCGTCGGTTATCATTCGGAGTATCACGCTCCGGCTACGGCCTCGTGGCCGTCCGGCTATCGTGCGGTCGACGTAACTGCTCCTGGAGCAGGCGCTATCATAAATTCCAACAGGATCGTTGTCATACGCTTTACTGCGTGCTGTCGGAGGTGAGTGTGCTGACGAGAAGGGCCCACTCCCGAACGAGGAGAATTTGTTAAATTATTGTTGTTGTTAGCGTTAGGAATGTGTGAATGAGTAGGGATAGAGAGTAGACAATCCCGGGGCGAAGCCCGAGAGGGATTTGAAGGGAGTGAATGGGATAGCGACTCGGTAAAATAATTGGGAAATTGTAGCATGGTTACCGGAGATCGTGTGTGAGTGGAGCGATGAATATTCGTAGTGATGAAGCTATCGGTCAGGCCACGTGGAAAAGGAGTGGTTAGAGTAGAACGTAGGTTAGTCAAGCTGTGTCGCGTGGATTCGTTGACGTCGTAAATTGTCCGAGCGCTGTCGCTCAATGTCGAGGAGAATCCGAGTAAATGTCCGCAGTATTGTTGTATTACGTCGTATTGAGTGAATATCGAAGTTGTCATATCGCTCAGGAAAACTATACCACGAACGACCGAAGTTTTTGTTCAAAAATTGCTGTCTAAATTTTGGCCGGGCTGGACCCGTGTATTAAGAAACGTTGTAATTCGGTCGCTCGGAACGTTTATCAATCGCGATCGGACGATTATCCGGTCCCGCGAATAAATTAATTGCTATCATTTTGCTGTTGTCGTTATTTGGACCGTATCGGCCTACGCCCCTCTACCCGTGTAGGGCTGAGCTACCGCTAAGCCGCATCGCTCCGCGCTGTCGCAAAAATTTAGTCGGCCCCGGTTCACCCCGGGGAATAATTTCAGGGCCGTCTTGCGGCGGCTGGCGCCCAACCGCGCAGCGCAGGAGCGGCGAAGGTACCCGGGTAAAAACCGGTGTTACAATGTATGTAACATTGGCTGAGCGTTCATTACTTGAGAACGGCTCGAGATATCAAGCTGAAATTTGTCACACATGTAGAGGGTTCACGGCGCATAGCATGATGTAATTTTTAGAAAAATCTATGACGGCTTTTCGTTTTTACGCGTTTTTAAAAAAATTCAAAAATTTGTTTTTGGTCTCTAGCTTCCACAATTCTAAAGGTATCGAGCTCAAGTTTAGTGTAATATCGAACGACTACACGGTCATGCTCGTTACTGAATGGAAAGAAATTCCATGCAGTCCTTTTGTTTTAAGAAAATTTAAAAGGTGTAAAAAAATGGTGTGCGCACTCTAGCTGGCACAATTTTCTAGATATCGGACTAACACTTGGTACGAAGCTGCACTATTATCAAGAGACGTTTTGGATCGAATTTGGGCAAAATCCATCGAGCCATTCATATTTTATGTCATTGGGAAATTTTTCAAAAATCAACGTAAGTGCTCTAGCTTCCACGATTTTCGAAATATTTCGCTAAAATTTGTTCCAAACTTGCACTATTATTAAAAGATGTTTCGTATTGAATTTCGGCGAAATCCATTCAACCATTCATATTTTATGTCGTTTTGAAATTTTTTAAAAATCGACGCGTGCGCTCTTGCTTTCACTATTTTTGAAGTATCGGATCAAAATCCGGTACAAAGTCACACTATCATCGAAAGATGTTTCGTATTTAATTAAAAAGAACAAAATCCTTTAAGGCGTTTGAATTTGATGCGAATTTCAATTTTTTTAATTTGAATTTTTTTTTTTTTTTTTTTTTTTTAATTCACCATATATTTATTCTGGACTAGATCGATTTACGAACCGATTTTATATAAGAACAAGGGTGCAAAGTCGAACCTTGCACATTGCTTCGTCATAATTTTTTGAATTTGACAAAGCTTCCTCTATGAGGAAGCCAAAATTGATCGACACAGTTCCTCATAGAGGAAGCTTTGTTAAATTCAAAAAATTATGAGAAAGCAATGTGCAAGGTTCGACTTTGCACCCTTTTCAGTATTATTATTATTTCAGGCTCTTCGTTGCCAGTTCAGCTACATTCTTTTATTTTATTATTCCCTTTTATTCTTAATTTCACTTCGTTTTATATTTAACTTCGCGTTTACCACTTTCTGAATTCACGTTAGATCGTTACTTCGTTTATCCTCTTCATTTCCATTATCAATATGCCAGTAACATCGCCAATCGAGCCCATAACACAATCCTTGTAAATTTTCGCATAGCATTAATAACTATTAATCGATTCATTTCAACTTCATTCACTTACGTTTCTTAGCCGGATGGTCGGCATTCCGTAACCGTTCGTGTGGTTACGACGATGGGCGTCGGACGACTCTCCAGCCTCGGCACGCTCTCTGTACCTAGTTACGCCGAAATCCTGCGCCATACGTGAAATCACGCCATCGAAACTGGGTTCTCATTGGCCCAATTTCGATAGCATGATCCGTTCGGTGATCGACCACTGCTACGCGATCTTAAGGGGGTAGATACAATTAGACGGTCAAAAAAATCGATTTTTTTTTCCTCTAAAAAGTTAGGAAATTTCCCGTAGAATACGCTCCAAAAAGTTTCAAACCGAAATTCAAACTCCTTGTATATTTTTTCTTCGTTTTTCTAGAACCCCTTTTTCAGCGGATAGCAGGTGTTTTAAAAGTTTTATCTATTGTATCGTACTTCGGAATACCCCAGGTCGTTTTTGTATACCTGATGGTAGTATATGTATGTATGTGTGTATAGATATACATGTATTGGAGACATCATCGGCCTACAGAGGGAGCGTTCGTTACAACGTCGAATTCGAACGTAACGGTTGGTTCGCGTTCTTCGCAAAACAACATTTTTGAAATTGGCAACCACGATTACTCAAAAACTACTGGTCCGATTCAGCTGAAATTTTCAGGGTTTCCTCTTTATACCATAGGCTTGTCTGTAAACCTAAATGTTTTGGAATTTCATTTTGCAAAATTGAGTTATTAATGCAAAACTGGCAGAAAAAACAGTCAAAATCATCCATTTTTCACAAAAACTTCTACCAATTGTAAAATTTTTTTTTTTTTTCAATTTTCGAGGTTTGCCAATAAACTAAATGTATACTTACGCCAAATTTTTTTCCTGGACTGTTACGGATCAATAACACGACTCCCAGCTTGGCTGCCGTTTTTTTTATGGGTCAACTTCGCGCCAGGGTACAGCCGCCATTTTGTTTTTAAAAATAAAAAAAAATATATTTTTACATACCTCATCTCTTCTTCAACAATTGTACGAAATGTTATGTGTATGTGTGCGTGATAAGAGTGACCGTCAGGATTGTGAGAATGCTGGTGTAAGCTAAATAGTATGTGGGGCCGTTACACTCTAAACGACAAAAAATTTTGTTCGTTTCAGAGTAGTAAAAGTTAAAATGATAGAACGCGGAGTGAAAGGAAAGTAGTATAATTGAAGGATAATACCACGATAGAAAGGAAGTAAAGAAGATCATTAATTGTCTACAGCAACGTTCACTAAGGTAAGTCATGATATGTGCCACGGTGGAACTGTTGATGAAGAGAAATATAAGAACTTTTGGAATTTAGGGAAGAAACATTTGTTGCAGAAAGTAAAATTACCGGTATCGTGTTGTCTGGTGATAAGATAGAAGACTGCCGATTAGTTTCAAGGAAGGAAACATTGTAACGATGAATGAAGGAACACGAACAAGAAAGTACATAGACCAGAAATAATTGCAATGGAAAAGAAGAAAATTTACACGGGAATTTTTTTCGGTATTTAAGCATCTTCCAGGGCTGAAGGATTGCCCTTCTTTATTAAACGAACAAGAGGTAAGTAAAGAAGTCTATTTTCGCAAATAAGGAGAAATACCAATCGATGGATTCTGGGGGTAGATTCTGTAACTGAAATGAGGTGAAAATGTAAAGAAGTGATCTTTAGGTGGCAATGCTGACTTTTCGCATTTTTACCTCATTTCAATTACAGAATCAACTCTCTGTTGTCTTATGAAATGCGCCCTTAATAAAATGCCGGGGCCAAAATGTCGAAGTGGGAAGTGAAAAATGAAATTGTTTTACAGCATCGCAGACTTTCTTTTGAAAAGAACAATGCAGCGTGTCTGATAACATTCGATAAGTATAAAATGCATTGCGTGTTATTGAATCGTATCGTGAACAAGGGCTGTCATGAATTCATCTTTGTAAGAACGAGTAGGCGAGAAGACGTTTTCTTGTACCGGTACTGGGCAAAAATAATAATTTGGATATGGGCAAAGACGATTCAGCCCGAGTCCGTTACCAACTGAAAAGTTGACATGATGTACACCATGCATTGTAACGGCGGGCATCGGTACCGTTTACAGAAAATCTTACTTTGTTTGCAGTCACATGGAGATTCGACGGAGAGTACTTGCAGTGCTGGGACGTCCGAATTAACGGTGCCAAATGCAAAAGAAGCTTGCTCCGCACGGAATGAAGAATAAAACAACGAATGGCATGACATCGACGCTCAACATAAAGAAGATGCGGAAACTATTATCGCTTCGTCTTATGCTGATCATGGGAATAGTGTTTACATGAATTTAGATATCGCCGATCTGAACGATGTCCGTGCTAGTCAAATTTTCAGCGAAGACGACGATGACGACGACGACGACGATGACGTCAATGACGAAGACGACAGCAACGGCTGCAACGATGGTAACAGCGACGACGGTGGCTGGCGTATTATTGCACGGTATGTTTGGACAGGCTGATCCCCGAGAAGTACTTGACTTCATTTACAACTCTGTCGGACGCTATGCACACGCTGAACGGTGACTCATTCACAAGTGAAGAACTCGAAATCGCTACCGTGTTGATTAATGACTTTGTTGCGAAATGCGAAGAATTATTTGGAATTGAGCACATGACAACGAACATGCACCTCCTGCGACATCTGCCACGTTCCGTGAAATGTTGAGGACCGGTATGGGCGCACAATTGTTACGCATTCGAAAGTTTCGACAGCTGCATATTGAAGTCACCGAACAGCAGTACCAGTAGACATGTGCAAATAGTGAATAGATATTCAACGACAGATTTCGTAAGAAATATCGGCAGCGATCCGATAGCAAACGTTTCGACGAAAAAAATAGTGAAAGAAATTACGAATTCCGCCAAAAAAGTGCAAAGCCGCAATGACCCCGACTACGAAGATTTTTATAATTTCAGAAGCTACGGAAAAAGTACAACGCGAGACTTGTTCGGATGAGAACGAAATATATTAGCCGAGGAAAGACTGAGGTGCAGTCGGAGAATAACTGTATTCGGAAAAGCCATTTTTAAAGGAACAATGTACACGAGCAGAGATACCGATAAAGAATATACGCGCAGTTGCGACAAGTTCATTTTTACAAAGAAAGGCGAATTTGCTGAAATAATAAGTATTGTCACATTCATAACAAACGAGAGTCATGAAATTAATGGATTCTTCGTATCATGGTTTGAAAGTACCGATGATGAACCTCCGAGCAGACACATGCACCGCTAACGGATTTCAAGAAGAGGATTTGTCAAAGTGCAAGACGTACGGCTACCGGCGATAATATTCAAAAAGAATGCGGTGATATACGGGATAAAAATTGCTAATACTTGGGAAACCGATTAGGACGTTGTTGCAGAAATATTAAATTATACTATCGGGTGATGTGCCATGAATGGAAGGTAGTGCGGACATCTGAATGGGCTGTAAGACGGAAATACGATTGTAAATACTCTTTGTATGTATATGAAGAAAAAAATTGTGACGGAAAGAACAATTTAAAACCTTCTGAGGCCATTCCCCTGAAGATCCCAAAATCCCTTCCGTATATTCTGTTTCATCCAATTTTATTTATTTATGTTATGATCTCTGCGATATTAAAACGAAATTGAAGATAATCGCGACCGAAGCAACTTGATTGTAGCAAGCACCAAGCGGGGCCGCGAGAATGAAACTAATGGCAAAAATAACTATACCGAATATTACTGGTGGCAAGAATCGAGCGGGGCCGCGAGAACCGAACAACTATCCAAATATTACTGGTAGTGGGAATCGAGCGGGGCCGGGAGAACCAAATAACTATCCCGAATATTACTGGTAGCGAGAATCGAGCGGGGCCGCAAGAACCGGGTAACTATCTTAAATATTACTGGTAGCGAGAATCGAGCGGAGCCAGGAAAACCCGATAAACATCTAAAATAACACTGGTAACGAGAATCGAGCGGGGCCGCTAGAACCGAATATCCATTCACAATATGACTGGTAGCGAGTAACCAGCGGAGCAGTGAGAACCGAACAACCATCTAAATTATAACTGGTAAGTGGGATTAACCAATCTATTTTTGAATCGCGCGACTTTAAACGAAAAGTCGCTACCAATCAAAATTGGAGACGATTTTTTCGACTTTACCAGTTTGCGAAGTCGCACAACCCACTAGGAAACCTACAGTGAAGGAATGAAGTTCCCAATAATCATAGATCTTGAGAGTATTTACGGAGCTTATGCAGAAATCGAGAAATAGATTGGTCAGTATAATACGTTGCCGAATCGGCCTGAAAAAACGGCTAATTCTATCAATTAAAAATTTAATAAATTAAGAAACCAAGTTCAGATCTTGACGACATTGAGTCATGGACTCGAAGATAAAGACGATGCTTCTAACAAAAATTCGCCTACCCGAGAAATAGAAAGCTTCGAAGACGCAAAACCATACCAAACGTGGGGAGCAATAACACCCGCTTAGAGTAGATTGTAACGTGGTGCTTTTCGAGGCACCCCGTTACTGCGCTTTAGCACTCTCAAACCCACGCTGTCAGCTGTCCACCGCCGACCCTCCCTTCCGCAGCCTTAGAAATATTAAAGAAACTTCTTCAGAACCGATTATTAGTTAAAATCGTTGTTATATTTTGGCGCTAATTTTCGTATTTCACGCACACCTGATCCGAGTCATCGCATACATCGGAGATTCGAGAGGTTTCGTTCGACAGCCGCTGTCTTACGTCGTTCCTTTCTCCCGTCAAGGAATGACATAGCCCCCCGGAAGTGAGGCGACCGGGATCGGTGTGCAGAATGCCTTACCGTCTGATGGAGGGAATGCCATCAGCGGTCGGATCCAAGGACGGAGCATTCCCCCGCCCTGAAGACCCGAACTTTGAGCCAGGAGCTGCGGTGGGCCAAAATTAAGGGTCCACGCATCTGCCTAGTGCCGCCCGGGTATCGTGGGTTGCCGTAAGGCCCGTTGCCCGGTTCAGATGGGAGGATTAAACATCTCGGAGCCGCCCCTGCTACCCTCCGCTCCACCGACCATCGGGTGGAGTCTCGAGGACAGGATGCTGTCGTCTCTCCGCTGCTGTATCGCGGGGACGCAGCATGGGCCGGGTGTCTAACACTGCAGGCGGAGGCGAGATTAAATTGCTGTCCACAAGCACCTGAGGGGCATTTACCACGCTGTCGCCCAACTGCGGGATCCATAGTCGTCCGTCGATAAGGACGAGATCGGGATCCCGAGTATACCAGTGTTGTCGACATTTATCTTATGAAGAGGCGGCGGATCTGTGGAGCGAGGGAACGTTCAGCGTCGCCGAGAGAGCGAGCACGTCTCGGCCGAGCCAGCGACTTGGGGTAGGGATCATTCGGACGAGGCCCCGCACGGCGAGCCTCGAGTCGCTCTTCTCTTCTCGTCCAGCTCCCGTCGGTGGTGGTCCACTCTAACAGTTCACTTCACAATACCTCCTGAAAGGGAGCCATCATCAGCGAGGCCAGATCCGGCGTGTCGTGGGTAACGTAGCTCGTGCTTACGCCAATTAATTTGATTCGGAGTGAATTTCGCTGTCAGCAGTTATCCGAGAAATTGGAGCTAACGAAAAAAAGCTTATTATTATCGTGTAGAAAATTCCAACTAAATCGTAAATTATCAATTGATTATCAGTGCCACGCGGCCAACAACTCGCGTCGCCGGCTATCGAATAGCAGGCAAAGAGCGTATCGTTATCATGTCGTAAAGTCCAGATTATTCGTAAATTATAGCTTGATTATCAGTGCCATACGGTAAAAATTCTCGTCACCGGCTATCGCTTAATTTCTGCAGTGAGCGAAGCTCCGAGAATCACGAATAGTTGTCAGAATTCCGGAGGTTTCGTCTTTGTTACCATCATTTAGCTCATTAACGTAAGTTCAACCGGTTATCATATTTGGCTAACTGCTGTCGGAGGTGAGTGTGCGGGCGAGAAGGGCCTACTCCCACGCGGGGATTAACCCGCCGAGAAATAGGAGTTTCTAGAGGACGAAGTTCGTAGGGAATATTCGAGTGAGAAAGGAATAAAAGGGTTCGGCGAAAAGTGTCGAGAGGGTGAATGTAGAGCTCGGCGAAAAGTGTCGAGAGAGTGAGTGTGGAGCTCGGCGAAAAGGGTCGAGAGAGAGGGAGTGTGAAGCTCGGCGAAAAGTGTCGAGAGAATCGGTCCGGTTTATTATTTATTTATGTTAGTATATGCGAAGTACATGAGCAGAGACGCGGCGCGTGTGTTGCCTATATCTATAACTACATCGATTAGGCCACATTCCTCGGAAGAGTGGAAACAATAGTCAGTCTTTCTTCGGCGTTACCCGCGACTACTTGTGTACATCTCTGTGAGGGCCACGGGCCCGCGTTTATTCGAATAAAACATTCATTCACATAGACTTCGTGTATCGATCATTTCATAAACCCCAACAGGTTATGGGCCCAGATACAAGTACAGAAAGTTTATGATACGAATGCAGTGTGAAAACGCGAGTGAAAAACTCGTTATAATGCGAATAACGTTCTCGGAATAATTAAAGATGGCGGGAGTCGTGCGTATCGAGCCGCTAAACGCGGAAAACTATGATACGTGGAAATTACAAATGCGCGCGATCCTTATTAAAAATGATCTATGGGGATACGTGTGTGGGTCTATAAAGCGTACACCAGCAACCGAGACGCAATGGATGACCAACGACGCAAAAGCATGCGCAGATATTATGCTCGCAATGACCCCGTCCGAGTTAGGACAAGTCAAAGAGGTTGATACGTCGATGGAAATATGGCAAAAACTACAAGGGACATACCAATCGAAAGGGCCAGCGAGAAAGGCCACATTACTGAAAAAAGTCGCGTTATCGCGAATGAAAGAAGGTGACAAAGTCCGAGAACATCTAAACGAGTTTTTCGACGCGGTGAGCAAATTAAAAGAAATCGGAGTCGAAATTGGCCACGATTTATTGGCCATCCTGTTATTGTACAGTTTACCCGAATCGTACGACACATTCCGATGTGCCTTAGAGACGCAAGACGAAATCCCAGAGCCAGGTAAATTACGAGTAAAAATAATAGAGGAATACGAGTCACGAAAGGCGAAAGAGGATCGAGCGGATCACGACGTTATGTACGCGAGGCGATCACGTGACCAAAACAGTCACAAATATCGTCAACAGATACGCGGTGATAATCATGAGGATAACGAAAGCCAATACAAAAGAAATGAGCAAAGACGCCAAACAGACTGTTATAGATGTGGCAAACCTGGACACTTTGCAAGGAACTGTAGATCGAAATATTCGGGAAACGCGCAACAAAGCGCACGACAAATTCAGGAAGAAGACGATAACATATCCGTTAAATCGTACCGCAGCCAATATCAAGCGCTGAACATCACGGAAACGGTCATGTCGAACCCAGAACACGACGAGAAAATCGACTGGTGCCTGGATAGCGGGTGTACGGCGCATATGAGCGCGGATGGAAATCTATTCGAAAATATGTCGCGAGCGAATAAAACATTGAACTTAGCAAATAATGAATCAACGAGAATAAGTGGCGCGGGAAACGTCAAATTACCGGTTATCGTACAAGGTCGCGAAAAGACATTGAACGTTGAAAATGTGTTATACGTGTCGGACCTGAGAACGAATTTATTATCGGTGTCGAAAATAGCCGACAAAGGCTACGAAATATTGTTTCGCCGAAAAGACGCGGTAGTGATAGACAAGAGTAAGAGCATCGTCGTTCGGGCCGAAAGAGTGGGGAATCTATATTACGTGAAGAAGTGCGTGGACTCAGCGAATGTTGTCGAAACGAATATAGAACCAGAAAATGAAATCGATAGATGGCATTGTCGAATGGGTCATCTAAATGAGAGAGACCTAATCAAAATGGCCAAAAGCGGCGTTGTATACGGATTAGAGACGAAGCTAGACGGAAAACTGTCAACGTGTGAAGTGTGTATACGTGAGAAGCAAACCCGCGATATTTTTCCAAAGAGTATGGGGCAACGTACGAGTGAATTCCTGGAAATTGTGCACAGTGACGTATGCGGTCCAATGAGACACGCATCATTCAGTGGAGCTAAATACTTTGTAACGTTCACAGACGATAAATCGCGATGGTGCGAAACGCACATAATAAAAAATAAATTGGAAGTGCTAAGCGCTTTCCAAACGTACAAATCTGCCGCGGAAACATTTACCGGGCGAAAGATAAAAGCGTTGCAGTCCGACAACGGTAGAGAATACTGTAATCGCGAATTCGACGCGTTTTTGCAAAAACACGGTATCAAGAGACGTTTAACAGTGCCCCATACACCGCAACAAAACGGTGTGGCCGAACGAAAAAATAGAACGCTCGTCGAAATGGCGAGGTGTATGATGCGGCAAGCGGGAGTGCCTCCAAAGTTTTGGGCTGAGGCCATAAACACCGCGAACTACATTAGAAATCGATGCATAACGAAATCTCTAAACGGGAAGGTACCATATACAGCGTGGACAGGCAAAAAACCAACGCTAGTACATCTAAGAACGTTCGGTACAAAAGCGTACGCGATGAATAAAGAACAAACGAAAGGAAAATTCGACTCGCGATCGCAAGAATGCATGATGGTAGGGTACTCAAATGAATCGAAAGCGTATCGATTGTGGTCTCCCAAATCGCAAAGAGTGATAGTGAGTCGCGACGTGAAATTTGTTGACAAATTATGTTTCGAAAATAAATACGAAAAGTTCTTCGACGAAAATAAGACACACGGACAGATAAATGACAGTGAAATAAATAGTGAGGACAATGGAATCGAAATCGATATATCAAACTCGCCTCTTGATAACGTATCATTACCTCGAGACCGAACGCGTGAATCACGTAAAAGATCAGCTGACCGAGAACCGCGTGTAGAACCGTCGAAACGTGGAAGAGGCAGGCAGAGACTCGAGCGCAAATGCTCAGCTAGTAGACCTCGAATGATATACAACATTCCAACAACGACCGAAACCGACGACGAGGATGAAAACGAGATGGAAACCGAGCCGTACGACGCTTACGAAGAACGTGAAATGGCAAACTTAGCCGCGATTACCGAAGATCCGACGACCTGGCAAGAGGCGATGCATACCGAGGAAGCGGAAGCGTGGATAAAAGCCACGGAGGACGAGTTTCTCGCGCAAATTCGCAACAACACGTGGGAGCTTGTTGAACGACCAAGATCACGAAAGGTAATCGGCAGCAGATTTGTTTTCCGAACAAAAAACGATGGAGGCGTCACGAAGAAAAAGGTGAGGCTTGTCGCAAAAGGTTGTTCACAACGACCTGGAAAAGACTTTCATGAAACATTCTCCCCAGTGGTACGCACAACCTCAATACGCTTACTAGCAGCGTTGTCCGCAGAGCTAGATTTGGAAATCCACCAAATGGACGTGGTGACAGCTTACCTAAACGGCGAGCTCGACGAAGATGTACATATGGAAATTCCAGAGCAATTGACAATAATCCTAAAAAGAATATTATCCGGCAAACCGACAGGAACGAGTACATCGACGAACTACGGAAAAAATATCAAGGAGACCGCTGCACGTTGGACACGAGCGCTGAACGTAAACAAAAACCCAGTGTGTTTGCTTAAGAAAGCGCTCTACGGACTACGTCAGGCAGGGTTAAAATGGTATCAACGACTCGGAGATAAATTACGCGAACTGAAACTACGATCATCAGCACTAGACCCATGTTTGTACATCGCACGACGAGATAATAGCATTATGCTTGTCGCGATATACGTTGACGATTTATTGATTGCGTCGGGAGACTCGGCGTGGATAAGTGAAATAAAAACGTCTTTGGCTGAATCATTTGAAATGAAAGATCTTGGTCCAGCCAAACGTTGCTTGGGTATCGAATTCCAACGAAAAAGGGGATCACAAACAGTGTTCCTATCACAACCGTGCTACACCGAGCAAATCCTGAAACGATTTAATATGAGTAAGTGCAAGACGGTACGAACTCCTATTGAATCGGAAAGCAAGTTGAAGAAACCTACGAAGAGTGACGTGTGCATCATGACAAAGTACCCATATCAACAGCTCATAGGTGCACTGATGTATCTTGCGGTCACGACGCGACCAGACATTTCATATGCCGTGAACTTCATGAGCCAATTTAATTCGAACTACAACGAAGAACATTGGAATGCGGCAAAAAGAATCCTGAGATACCTAAGAGGGACGACAGAGTACGACCTACTATACGAGAAAACTCGCGCGGATTTGTATGGTGTCATAGACGCGGACTGGGGTGGAAATCTCACAGATAGACGATCGTATTCGGGATACGCATTTATTTTTGCAGGTGCCGCGATAAGTTGGGAGGCGCGAAAACAGCGCACCGTAGCGTTATCGAGCACCGAGGCCGAATACATGGCATTGTCAGAGTCGACAAAAGAATCATTATATTTACGAGAACTCTTAAATTTCATTGGGTTAAAATGTGATCGCGTGACTCTGTTCAACTACAATCAAGGCGCGCTAAAATTAGTTCAAAGTCTTGGATACCATTCACGTACCAAGCATATTGATATTCGTCATTATTTCATTCGCGATTGTTTTCAAAAGGGAATAATTAACCTTGAATATATGTCGACAGAGGAAATGCCTGCAGATATCTTGACTAAAGGGTTAAGCCAGACAAAACACCATGGGTGCTTGACAAAATTGGGCATGACAAAGTGATGCACTAACCCACGCGCAAATGTGTGTAATAGTCTCATTACTTCGAGAGGGGGTGTTAGTATATGCGAAGTACATGAGCAGAGACGCGGCGCGTGTGTTGCCTATATCTATAACTACATCGATTAGGCCACATTCCTCGGAAGAGTGGAAACAATAGTCAGTCTTTCTTCGGCGTTACCCGCGACTACTTGTGTACATCTCTGTGAGGGCCACGGGCCCGCGTTTATTCGATTAAAACATTCATTCACATAGACTTCGTGTATCGATCATTTCATAAACCCCAACAATTTATTTATCAGGTTATTATTAGAGTAGTGAGAGATGGATGTTAAGATTGTTGTTTGTTAGTGTACGCGGTTATTTATCAGTTATTATCAGGTTATTATTACAGTAGTGAGGCGTCGCCGTTACGATTGTTGTTTGTTAGTGTACGCGGTTATTTATCAGGTTATTATCAGGTTATTATTAGAGTAGTGAAAAATGGGTGTTAAGATTGTTGTTTGTTAGTGTACGAGGTTAAAATAGTACCTGTTACTTAAATTGTAAAGAGTGATTGAGAATAAATTCGATTTGTAAATTATATGGAGCCTCAGTGCTATTCGTAAACCACGAACGACCGAAGTTTCATCAAAAATTGCTGTCTTTGGTCTTTGGCCGGGCGAAGCCCGTGCACTTAAAAATTTATTGTAATTCGGTCGCTCGGAAGTTATCATTAACCCGTGGTCGAACGATTATCCGACCGCGCAATAAATCAGTTATCGAAAATTAACCGTTGTCGAAATTATTTGACCGTACCGGCCCACGCCCCTCTACCGCGTAAGGCTGGTTAGCCGGTGAGTTCCGCATCGCTCCGCGCTGTCGCCTGATCGTAGTCGGCCTCGGTTCACCCCGGGGATAAATTTCAGGGCCGCCTTAAGGCGGCTGGCGCCCAACCGGCGCAGCGCAGCAGCGGCGAAGGTGCCTGAATAAAAACAGTGTCACAATATATATGCATATATAAATCGTATGGTAGAAAAGAAAACAAAACACGCACACACAACAACAGATCGCAGGCCCTACTTTGTAGCGTGGACTCAAGTTTGTCGAAAACCAGTGTCAGTGGTAGTGACAAGTTTCATTATGCCGAAATCTGGCGCGCAACGAGTGAAAGTGTTTCGGGAAAGAAAAAGTGCGAATTAACCGCCTAGGAGAGCTGCAAAAAGTGGACAACAGCGGGTACGAGAATATCGAGCACGGCAAAATACACTGAAAGCCACTACACACGAGCACCCACAAACTGCAAGTAGTAGTGTAGTGGATAGAGCTGCCCATCAACCAGCACGAATGCATCTACGAGTTTTGTTATCGATCAAAATTTACCGTCGACAAGCACGTATCGTACTTCAGCTAAGGTAAACGGCCCAGTTTCTGACACTGTTCCAGATTGTGACCCCGACGGCAAAGTTTTGACGGCCATAAACATAGTTTTTGTCGAATAATAATTTAATTATCGGCTCGTTGAAGAGCGTTTTTTACTTTTAATTATCGCACAAACGCACTTTTTCTAATGAAATATTTTATAATAGAAATTGACCAGTGAACAGTGTAACACGCGTCTCAGTGGCTCAGCAGCCGCCGTGCTAGACGCTGATAGCAAGTGCGACAATCTACGTAAATTGGAAATTTGTTCGTACTGTAAGTATAAAACGACATAAAAATGGTATCGACATGTTCAGCATGAACCAGACTGTCGATGAGATAAAAAATAATTTGACTTTTCGTTAGATATGTGGTTAAATCCGTAGTGTCAATAACTAGGTCACATAATTGAGATTACGCTGCAGTTCTTGATACTCGACTTGTCACGGAAAAGTCTTGAAGTTCAGAATCTCATTCGGCCGAAAATGTCTATGGTGTGTTCCACGGCTAATCGCACGGTGGAAACCTGACCGATCTTCGATTCGGATAAAAAAAATTTCCCTCAAAGTGCATCATAAAAACAGCATATGATAATTTTTTCAGATTTTTTCCGTAATTTTTGAAGTGAAACTTCTTATTGCACATAGAGAAGAGTAAAATTGCCTGGACTGAAAAAATTTTAAGCGTCAGCGTACGCGCACGGATAGAGAATGGAGGACGAGACAATAGTACAGTTTGTAGGCGCGGGGAAGTTCGGAGCGAGGATTAAAATAGCTCGGACTGTGAAAACGTGTAAACGTCAGAGTATCAGGATGGATAGAGAATGGAGGACGAGACGATAGTACAGTTTGTAGGCGCGGGAAAGTTCGGAGTGAAATGACTATAGGATTAGAGTAGGAGAATATTCAACGTTGTAGAGTTAGGGCGCGGGGGGTTCGGAGCAGGACGATCGGTCTGAATGAAAAGTAGAATAGTCAGTCGTGTGCGTTACCGCTTAAACCTACAGCTCGCAGATTGCGTGTTTTGCGTGCGTGATATTGTTATATATATATATATACATATATATATATATATATATATATATATATATATATATATATATATATATATATATATAGTGATTATCTAGTGGATTTAAAATAAGCGAAGACTCTTCGATTGATAAAACTGAAATCGCGAATCGAGTAAGTTGTAAAACTGTTGAATCCGCCGGTAGCCTCATATCTTTCTGAAACGTATTCAATCAAACGCTTTTTTTGTTTTATTTCATTTTCAGTTTTGAATTGTTTATAAATAATTGTTGAATTTGTGCAACATAATCGTAAATGTTTCCATTGTATAGAGCGTTCAAAAACGAAAAAAAAGACCCGTGGTTTTTCGAGTTATCACTAACCGTTGCTGAGATATATCGATTTGAATGACCGATCGTGGTCAATAGTTCAAAAACTTCATTTGACTGTATCTCAAAAACGGGGGCTCAAAATTAAAAACGCCGAAATACGTGTCTCTTCATTTTCGACACATATTAATGTAAAAAATTAGGGGGCAAACATTTTGACCTAACTGTCCGAAGTTGACGAAATCTCCACGAATACCCCATATATATATATGTGGTGACTGCCACATATACACATCACGTACACACCGTACCAACACACACACACGCCATGCGCGACAGACAATACAATTAAACACAGTCTCGAGAACCTTCGAGATGTTTCGATTCGCGTAAAGGCCTCGAGAACGGTTACGATTCGTAATCAGTCGAGAATTGGACACCGGTGCAAAAGCACACGCGGTCTACGAAATATTCGTGTAGTCTCCTTTTTAACTCCCGGCTGAAAACGGGAGTTATGTGTTTTGTCGTGACCAACGTGAATTGGCGTTTTGTTGGGAATGCTTTACCGGCCAAACGGCTGATTTTCTTCTTACAAATTCATGTACATCGGTGTCGGAAGTCACAGAGAGGGTTTAGCTTCCGTAATATTTATGATCAGATCTCAACTCGCGGAGATATTAAATGTAGAAATTGGAACGTTTTCGAACGTTTTTCTCAAATCGCAATTTTGATGGGTTCGACTGCATGAATCGCCGACTTCACGGCATCGTCAGCTGTGACCAGCTGTGACAGCGCGTGTGTAAGTGTAGTGGAACGTATCCGTGTGCTTTGCATCAAGGCTCTGGACGATATCGCTGAGTGCGAGAGAGACAGCGCTATTGGTCGATCGTTTTAACCTCGAAACAGAACTTTCAACGGGAATTTATTTTTTTTTCTCGAGTGATTCAGAGTGAAAATTTTTTATCAATTGAATTCACGTATGAACGATAATTTTTTAAAGAGTGCATTTTCCATTTAACGTTCAATAATTAGTTAGTTAGCAGGATTGATCTACTGACGATTTTATCAAGCACGTCGAATTAATAATTCTGGATACTTGTATTCGGGCGTGAAATTGAGATGTATGTGAATGTGGAGGTTAGGTCGGATGACGTGGTTATGCCCATCGATATTGTTTTATTTATGGTCATCAACTGATTTCACGTACGAACGATATTGTTTAATGACTTCATTCTTTTTTATTCAACGTATGATAATGTTATCAGGATTGTGAAAAACGTGAATATGGATGTTCGGCTGGACGATGTGGTTATGCCCAGTGATATTGTTTACCTCGGTGGAATTGGCAATTCGAAAAAAAAAAGTTGTCGGATTCAATTTTTTACTTCATCCTCCAACTGACAAAAATTTAGACAAAGCGATTTGTCAGAAAGCACAATATGTATATTTGTTTTCATTGTTTTTCCTATATGAGTCAGGTCCTTTTCGAAGCAGCATTCATTCAATGTTCACTCGCTTAAGACATATTCAAAACCTATAATGACTGTGAAGGACGAGCGGAATGCGCTAACATCTGGTCAAGGCTACATAGAGCCGCGCTTAAAATCTCCATAATGCACTGAGATTTGGTCAAGGCTGTATTAAGCCGCCCTCAAGACTCCGCGATGGGCTGACAATTTGTCATGGCTACATGGAGCCGCGCTGAACAATCACATGATGCGCTGCCATTTCGCTGAGACTGTACTCAACTGCGCCCAAGGACAACCAGCATGTGCCGCAGCTAGTCGATACTTTCAAAGTCTTGTCCCATCAAATTTCTATACAGTGGTCACGTTTTACGATATTGAATCGATAAACAATAGTACATTATGACACTAGTAGGAAAAATTGTTTTGTGACGTGGACGTCTTGTTCGAGCTAAATGATTCCAATCATTGGCGGACGTGGAGAAAATTATATCGAATTATCTTTCAAAAGTATGTAATAAAATAAATTTGAAAAATTTTTAAAAACTCCCAGCTGGAGTAAAAATTGAACACAAAAAAAATTAGAACGAAAAAAAAGTAATCTGATAGAAACATGAATAAAATTCATGAATCTAAAAAAAATACAACAAATTAAGAAATTAAAAATGGAAAAAACAAATTAGTGAAATTGAAAGAATGAAATAAATAAATAAATTCAAAAAGGTTGAAATAATTCAAGAAGTCATCTTAGTTTATTCATAGTTTGAATTATGATCGTTCGTTTGTATGAGTTCAATTTTTTGAATTGTGGTAATTTCCTCACTGCCCTCAATTCAGTCGGGAGACGTCATTCATTAACCATAAATATGATATAGGATATAGATGTTTGACAGTGCAAAGAAGACGCCATTAATTATGAGATCAGACGAACTTACCTGTTAGTGAAGTTCGATCTTAATTGTATGAAGCGCCTCTTGCGAAGAGATCAGTATGTAGTTATCAGCAGAAAGACCGCCTGCCTCTGAAGAAAAACCATTAAACGTAGGTAAATTTGCCGGTCGGTTAGCTCTTTTTAAACAAAGCTGGCTCGAAGTGACCTCGGATCAAACCATCCTGAGCTGGATCACAGGATATAAAATACCTTTCACATCAAAGGTAGGCCAACATATACCGCCTGCCGAGCCTCGGTGGTCGGAGCGAGAAAGGGATTTAATGCGAGAGCAAATCGTAACGTTGTTGGAGAAAGGCGCGATACAAGAGTGTCAGTCTGAGTCCGGACAATTCATCTCAAAAAATTTTCTCGTTCCGAAACCGGATGGTTCGCACCGTTTTATATTAAATTTAAAACAGCTAAACGAGTTTATAACTACGGATCATTTTAAATTAGAAGACGCGAAAACGGTAAAGCAAATGATAACTCACGGATGTTTTATGACGACCATTGACTTAAAGGACGCGTATTATCTAATCCCGATTGCGAAATCTGATCGAAAATTTTTACGGTTTATCTTCGAAGGGAAAATGTATCAATTCATATGTATGCCCTTCGGGCTAAACAGAGCTCCGTACACGTTTACAAAATTAATGAAGCCGGAAATCTTGCATCTCAGAGCGCGTGGATTACGATCAGTAATATACTTAGACGATCTATTGATTCTGGGGGACTCATATGAGGAATGTTTGAAAAACACTTACAAAACGAGACGGTTATTAAAAAAGTTAGGTTTTGTTATTAATGAAAAGAAGAGTCACGTAATTCCCTCGACGAGGCGTAAATTTCTCGGGTTCATTTACGATTCTGAAAGAATGGATATCAGGCTTGCGAAAAAAAAAGTTGTCAAGATTGCCGAAAATATCGAAAAATTTGGTAGGATAAGTCATTGTACAATCCGAGAATTTGCGGGATTAATCGGAACACTAGGTTCGAGTTGCTCAGCGCTGAAGTACGGCTGGGTCCACATGAAAAACTTCGAGAGAGCAGAATTCTTGGCTCTCGGGGTGAATCACGGAAATTTCGAGGCGCGCATGTATCTCTTAGACGATTTACAGGTAGATTTTAAGTGGTGGAAAATTCACATTCGCAAAACAATGCGTTCGATAACGCCGTTTAGAGCCAATCTCAAAATTTCCTCCGACGCGTCGCGCTCCGGATGGGGCGCGTGCTGTGAAGGTAACCGAACGCATGGTCACTGGGGTCAAGAAGAACAAGCTCAACACCTTAATTATTTAGAATTATTGGCTGCAATGGTTGCCCTGAAATGTTTTGCGAAGAACCTGAAAGACTGCGATATATTACTGAGAATCGATAATACTACCGCGATTGCATATATCAATAAGATAGGCGGCATTCAATTTCCCGTGTTGAGTAGGCTGGCAAAAATGATTTGGAAATGGTGCGAGAAAAGAAATATTTATATTTTGGCATCTTATATTTCGTCTGAGGACAATTTTGAGGCTGACTTCGAATCGAGACGACTTGAGCCTGAAACAGAGTATGCCTTATCGAATTCAGCTTTCCGCGAGATTCAAGACAGATGGGGGGAGTCGGAAATAGATTTGTTCGCAACAAGAACAAATGCGAAATGTAGGCGATATATTTCTTGGTCGCGAGACCCGGGTTCAGTGGCAGTGGATGTATTCACGGTAGATTGAAGCCGATGGTTTTTTTATGCGTTTCCGCCGTTCGCGATAATTTTACGTGTTTTAAGAAAACTCAAAGACGATCGTGCTAGAGGTATTGTGATTGTACCGCATTGGCCAGCCCAGGTTTGATTCCCCGTGTTCACTGCCATGTTGGATTGTTGGAACCGATTTATTTTAAACCAAACGTCAACCTTTTGCGCTCTGTCAATAGACAACCGCACCCGATGTGGAGGAGGATTACCTTGGTTGCAGGACGACTGTCCGGGAAGCGCTGAAAAAGAGAAGCGTGCCGGAGGGAGCGCTTTCTATTATGCTCTCCTCGTTGTCGGATTTATCGCTGAAGCAATACGACAGCTGTCTAAAAAAGTGGTGGTCATTTTGTCATGGAGAGGGCGTAGATCCGTACAAATGTGACATATCGCAGGCAATAAGATTTTTGTCTCCTGAATTTGATAGGGGCGCTTCTTATGGCACACTGAACAGCTGCCGATCCGCGATTGCGCTGTTGCATGGACACGAGTTGGGAGAAGACGCCAGAGTACGAAGACTTTTCAAAGGCATCGCGAATCTCAGACCGGCGAAGCCTAAATACGAATCAACGTGGGATCCGCATCTTGTTTTAAACCACGTTGCACAATGGGGACCCAATGAAGGGATTTCTTTAGAAAAACTTACCTTCAAGCTGGTTACATTGTTGGCGTTAGTCACAGCGCAGCGCATGCAGACACTCGCGTCAATCGATATTCAGAATATTAAAAAATCGACGGGGTTGATCGAAGTAAAAATTCCGGCGCGGTTAAAGACTTCAAAAATGAATAAACCGCAACCAGTTTTGAGCATCCCTTTTTATAATGAGAATAAAGGTATTTGCGCAGCATCGGCGCTGGAAACGTATTTAAATAAGACGAAAGATTTACGAGGAAGGGAAACTCGACTGTTTGTAGCTCTGAAAAAACCACACAAGGGGGTATCGACCCAGACCTTGAGCAGATGGATTAAAAAGACCCTTATGGAAAGCGGGGTAGATACTGACACATTTGATGCTTACAGCACTCGTCATGCATCCACTTCGTCTGCAAGAAGGAGTGGAGTCAATATAGACGCTATCAGAAAAGCCGCAGGCTGTACGGAGCGTTCGAGTACCTTCGCTAGGTTCTACGACCGTCGCGTTATAACGAATAAAGGCATGTTTGCGAAAGCCATTTTGGATAGAAGCCTCGTAAAACCCGTTTAAAAGGATGTTATAAATATATAAGGATATCGAATTTCTGAGTCATGGAATATCTGCCGTAACGAACTTTGAATAACTACATACTGATCTCGAGGAAGAGGCGCGAAATACAATTATGAGATCAGACGAACTTACCTGTAAGTGAAGTTCGATCTTAATTGTATGAAGCGCCTTTTCCGAAGAGATCAGTCCCACCCTAAACCCGTGGTTTATATATAAGTAATAAACGAAACCCGATACTGGTTACGGCACTTTGAAATAATGACGATAGCAGCATCCGTTGTCCCTAGATACCGGTTAAAGGGTGAAGTAAGGAACAAAAGTCTTTAAACAGAGACTTTGAATGTGTGATATTTGGCATGAAGTAGTCTCCCGACTGAATTGAGGGCAGTGAGGAAATTACCACGATTCAAAAAATTGAACTCATACAAACGAACGATCATAATTCAAACTATGAATAAACTAAGATGACTTCTTGAATTATTTAATCCTTTTTAAATTTATTTATTTATTTCATTCTTTTAATTGCACGAATTTGTTTTTTCCATTTTTAATTTATTAATTTGTTGTATTCTTTTTAGATTCATGAATTTTATTCATGCTTTCTATCAGATCACTTTTTTTTTGTTCTAATTTTTTTTGTGTTCGATTTTTACTCCAGCTGGGAGTTTAGAAATTTTTTTTAAATTTATTTTATCTTTTCACGAGTAATAAATTGAGTAGCGATATGTTGAGTGCGTGATTTATTCAACCTCCCCGTAATTCCTACATATATACATATTGACTTTGGAAGTTTCACTTCTACCGTGTGGTTTTGAGCACACACTGGTTTTTTTCCAGTTATGAATTTCTGAAAATTCGATCAAAAAAAATTCAAATGCAAATATCTCCTAGACGAAACATTTAAATTCAATTGCTCGCGCGCCAAAATTCGCGTTTCGAACTGCGCTTTTAGAAACGAATAGTGTAAACAAAATTTATTTATTAAAAAAAAAAAAAATTTCACGTTTCAAAAATAAAAATTGACTTTTTGAAAAACCCCGATTTTTTATTTTTCTAAAAGGCTTTTCCCAAATTTTGTATCCAGTTGCGAAAATTTTAATCCCTTAGTGAGAATGGGCAATTGATATCTACTATTTTTCCGTGAATTTTGAAGTTCATTAAAATTGGGAAACGTGCACGTATCTCCGGAACGAGATATTTTCAATTGGATCGTAAGCACGTTACAATATGCTTTTTGAACTGCTCTTTCAGAAAGAAGAATTGTGAAAAAACTTCAAATACATTTCAATCAGTTTTGTCACGTTTTTATTACTAAAATTTATTTTTGGAAATAAAAAACCCCTCAAAAAAAAATCTCAAATTTCTTGTCTCATTGCGCAGATGTTGAGCCTCTTGTGAAAATCAAATGATATCCACTGTTGGGATTTTCAAGGGTGAGCGCGATGTTGTCAGAATGAGTGGTACACGAGCGCGCGCAACGGGCGTCGCAAAGATGAGTACTGAGAACATCGCGCCCACCCTTGAAAGTCCCAATAGTAAATATTATTTCCCGACTCTAACCAGAGGCTCAACATCTGCGCAATGAGACGAGAAATTTGAGATTTTTTTTAAACGGGGTTTTTTATTTCCAAAAAAAAATTTTAGTAATAAAAACGTTACAAAACTGATTAAAATCTATTTAAATTTTTTTCACAATTTTTTTTCCTGAAAGAGCAGTTCAAAAAGCCCATTGTAACGTGCTTACGATCCAATTGAAAATATTTCGTTCCGGAGACACACTACCGTCCAAAAGTATGGAAACACTCGCTCCGATGTCGAGCCACACAAAAAGTTCCATCCTTCTTTGAAAAATGACGATATCCCGATTT
The DNA here is from genome assembly GCA_963971145.1 of Sussaba pulchella. NCBI lineage: Eukaryota > Metazoa > Arthropoda > Insecta > Hymenoptera > Ichneumonidae > Sussaba > Sussaba pulchella. The sequence goes on from CAXAQZ010000139.1 coordinate 141,872, forward strand.
TCCAAGCGGCGTTTAAAGAAGAAATATAAATCTTCATTTAACTCTTTTGAAAAAAAATTTACGATTTTTTTTGAGCCCGGTGTGCACATTGAAAGTTGGTCGTTTTTTGGCTTTTTTTGGGGGGTTGAAATTTTAGCGCACGGCTTGTAGGAAATTTTTTTTACTTTTTTTTTCAGCGAAAACTTAAGGCGGACAGTAAAAGCTTCAATTTACTTCTTTAAAAAGTTTCATATGATTTTTTTTCGCATAACTGTTGAACTTTTTGCAAAAAATGACTATATTTATAAAATGTTGCCTAATTCTAAAACTGTTGAGTTTTCGTAAAATCACCTTAAGGGTAAAAAGATGCATACAATCATTGTGGATGCACCTCATGTTTTTCAGAATTAATAGAAGAAAAAAAAACTGTTTTCAACAGGCGACGAAATTTTTTTATATTTTCAATAATCCGTTCTCTTACCTGTTCTACACGGATTTTTCATCGAAAAAACCGCCCCTCGCTCGGATCACAGCTTTAACCAGTTGTGGCATTCGTTCGATCAATTTATCCATGTGACTCTGCTCCAAGGTGGCCCAAGCTTCTCTCAGTTTTTCGCACAAATCGCTAGAAGATGTGGGACGAGTTTTCCGTATTTTTCGATCCAGCTCGTCCCACAGGAGCTCGATCGGATTTAAATCTGGCGATTGGGGTGGCCACACCATGTTGACAATGACGTTTTTGGCTTCTTTATTGTTCAAGTATCCTCGGCAGAGGTGAGAGCTATGCTTCGGATCGTTATCTTGCTGCATAACGAAGCCACGACCGATCGTTCTTAAACCCGATGGAATCGCGTGCCGGATAAGAATTTGCTTATATTGTTCTTTCTTCATTATCCCTTTGATTTTTATCAAATCTCCGGTTCCATGGCCAGAAAAAACCCCCCACAACATAACGGAACCACCTCCGTGGTTAACGGTGGGCACCAAGCACTGGGGTGCGATTTTTTCCTCGGTACTCCTTCGAACAAAAGTTCTTCGACGTGATCCAAAAATTAAAGATTTGGATACGTCCGTCCACAAAACGTTCCGCCACTGTTCAATCGTCCAACCTCCATGTTCGAGGGCCCACCAAACCTTTTTTTTTTATTGGCAGGTCGCAGCAAGGGTTTTTTCACCGCAACGCAGCCTCTTAAGCCAGCATTAAGCAAACGACGCTTCACTGTTGTGACGGAAGCTTGATTTTCGTGTGATTTATTGAACGAAGCTTGGGTTTCAGCCGCTGTTAATCGTCGATTTTTTTTGCTGGTCATCACAATCTGTTGATCGTCACTTTTTGTTGTTTTCCGGGGCCGACCCGAGCGATTACGATTCACGTTTTTACCGGTCACTTTGTGTCTTTCAATGGTCGTGTGCACTCCTTTGACAGAAATTTTTAATTCTCGTGCAATTTTCCGGTACGAAATACCCTGTTTATACAAAGCAATTACAGCTCCACGGTAATCGAGATCGATTTCTTTTTTTCGTGCCATTTTTGAACGAAACAGATAATAAAATATTCGCGAAAGTCGATAAATTTTTTTCACGTACTCACGTTCGAAACGTTAGCACAACTGAATAACTCTATCGACAATATTCTTTGTCGTCCTACAAAAATATAAACCGATAAGGAGTGGAGAGAGACAGCGAGTTTTGCCAAGAAATAGAAAACACATCGTTTGTGTTTACATTTGTTTTGAACGTCGATCTTGGACACGTCGATCATGACATTGTAGGACGACAAAGAACAGTGTCGATAGAGTTATCCAGTTGTGCTAACGTTTCGAACGTGAATGCGTGGAAAAAATTTATAGATTTTCGCGAATATTTTATTATCTATTTCGTTGAAAAATGTCACGAAAAAAAGAAATCGATCTTGATAAGCGTGGAGCTGTAATTGCTTAGCAGAGTCACATGGATAAATTGATCGAACGGATGCCACGACTGGTTAAAGCTGTGATCCGAGCGAGGGGTGATTTTTTCGATGAAAAAACCGTGTAGAACAGGTAAGAGAACGGATTTTTGAAAATCTAAAAAAATTTCGTAGCCTGTTGAAAACAATTTTTTTTTCTTCTATTAATTCTGAAAAACATTAGGTGCATCCACAATGATTGTATGCATCTTTTTACCCTTATGGTGATTTTACGGAAACTCGACAGTTTCAGAATTAGGCAACATTTTATAAATATAGTCAATTTTTGCAAAAAAATCAACAATTATGCGAAAAAAAATCATATGAAACTTTTTAAAAAAGTAAATTGAAGCTTTTACTGTCCGCCTTAAGTTTCCGCTGAAAAAAAAGTAAAGAAAATTTCCTACAAGTCGTGCGCTAAAATTTCAACCCCCCAAAAAAACCCAAAAAACGATCAACTTTCAAAAGTCGTACCGGGCGAAAAAAAAATCGTAAAATTTTTTTCAAAAACGGTAAATGAAACGGTATCCGTCCTCTTTAAAACGCCGCTTGGAAAGTGGGGATATCATCATTTTTCAGAGAAGGATAGAACTTTTTGTGTGGCTCGACATCTAAGCGAGTGTTTCCATGCTTTTGGACGGTAATGTACGTGCACGTTTCCCAATATTAATGAACTTCAAAATTCACGGAAAAATAGTAGATATCAATTGCTCATTTTCACTAAGGGCTTAAAATTTTTGCAACAGGATACGGAATTTAGAACTTAGAATTGAAAAAAATTAGAATTTAGGAATTTAGAATTTGAAAAAATCAAAAATGGGGTTTTCTCAAAAAGTCAATTTTAGATTTTCAAACGTGAAATAAAATATTTTAAAATAAATACATTTCGTTTACAATATCCGTTTCTAAAAGAGCAGTTCGAAACGCAAATTTTGACGCGCTTGCAATTGAATTTGAATGTTTTGTCTAGGAGATATTTGCATTTGAAATTTTTTTTGATCGGATTTTCAGAAATTCATAACTGGAAAAAAAACTACGGAAAAAATGTGAAAAAATGATCATATGCTGTTTTTATGGCGCACTTTGAGGGCAATTTTTTTTTATCCGAATCGAAGACTGGTCGGGTTTCCACCATGCGATTAGCCGTGGAACAACTTATATATAGGTTATATAGGTGTAGGAAATAACCATCTTCACGCGGTACAACGAGCTACGCTACTATCTCTACATATGCATTTTCGGACGAATGAGATTCTGAACTGTGAGACCTACCCCTTGTCACCTGCTTCGTCAAACCATTTTTTGGTTACGCATAGGTGTCACGAATTGCGCCAAGGGTGTCATAAATCGGGTACACGTAGATGTCACAAACTACGACATGGATGTTTCTATAGTGTCAGAAACCCCGGCAACTGAGAAGCGATATTGAAATAATTATTATATTAATAAATATTGATTATTTATCTTGTTTAATAGGTAAATCCCGATGTTAGGAACTTAATAGGAATTCCCGATGTAAGGAACACCGGGATGAGGCAACCACGAGAAATCACGCGCCGCGGAAACGATCTTCGCGTTTTCGCGGACTCGGGGTGTAAGTGAACACCGGAATCGGGTGATCGCGAGACACCACGTTTTGCGGATGATTCTCGCGATTTCACGGATCCAAGGTGTAACCGAACGCCGAGATCGGGTGAACGCGAGGCATCACGCGCATCGACGATGACCTTCGTGAGGCGAGACGTTTTCCATAATATGCAATTTAGACGAAAAACCCCGCTCGCTGTCCGACGCCCCAAGGTGTGCCGGACGAGCGAGTGGAACCAGTCCCGTTAGAAACCGCGAATAGCAAACATCTACGGAAGCCGGCTCCTTCAGAGCTTCTGTGTGAAGAGTGTAAGTTCCCTCGGAGTAATATCGTGAAGATCGGGAACACTAGATCGGTAACGATACCAAAGGCGTCTCGCGTCTCAGTATAAGTCTTCGTCGCTAAAGTTAGTGCTAAAATCAAATCGTGCAACGGACTTTATAAAGACGTGTAGGTTAATTGTGAGTGAGTGAGTGATTGTAAGAGCGATCATCGGCGCATCAGCGGCGCATCCAGAATTGTACGAGCGCCGAACGACCGAACGAGTGAGTAATAGTGCGAGTGTGAGCGTATTGCGAATATAGTCTGGTGAAACAATTGTACCGGCAAGTTTTCGCATAATTTCTGCATTATTACAAGTTTCTCTTTAAATTCCATTTGAAAATCTTTACTATAAAAATTCATTCACAATTATCCAAATCTCATTCGAAATTATTAGAAATCAATTTATTATTCAACCTCAATAAATAAATGTAATAGACGAATGAATGAGATCTGTTTTGGAAATTATTTCCTCCTGCCCAGTTCCCCAAGGATCGCCCTGTAGAGGACGATCACCGCGTACCCACCAAAAAAATATAAACCTTTACGCTTCCCGTAAAGGGTTAAATAGTCGCGTGCGAGACCGCTCCGCACGTCACATATATATTAATATATATGGGCCATTCCAAACCAAACCGTGGGGTCATTTCCCTCGGGTCAGCCGATTGTTGCATAATTTTTTTTTTGACTTTGTTCCGACTCAAAATAGACCCTAATTTTTTTTCAGAATTTTTGCACCACTCTTTAAGGTGATGGGCGCCGATTGTTGCATAAACTTGCATATAGTTATTTGCATAGAAAGGAATTATATAATTTGCATACGATTTTTTTTTAACTTTGTTCTGACTACAAACAGACCCCAATTTTTTTTCACAATTTTCCCATCACTCCTTAAGGTGATGCGCGCGCATCGAAGTTGCAAAGATAAGAGTAAGCCGACAAAACGGCCATTTTTAAAAATTTGATTTTTTTTCTACAAATGCTATGTTATAAAATAATAGTTTTTTTTCTAATTTGGGAGTGGGACGCAGCTTGCTTGTATTTAAAAAAAAACTTTTTTTTTTCAAATCTTTAAAATCGTAAAATTTTCTAATTATAAAAATCATTACACATGTGAAAAAAAAAATCAAAAATATAACGTGTCTCGAAAAATGTTGATATTTTGCATATTTCGTATCTCGATTTTTCACTTTGCTGTGCTCAGAGACGGTCACGTGCTCTCCCCTCACGAAATATGAAAAATATCAACATTTTTCAAGATATGTTTTATTTTTGTTTTTTTTTTTCACACGTGTAATGATTTTTATAATTAGAAATTTTTACGATTTTAAAGATTTGAAAAACAAAGACAGTATTTTTTTAAATACAAGCAAGCTGCGTCCCACTCCCAAATTAGAAAAAAAACTATTCTTTTATAACATAGCATTTGTAGAAAAAAAATCAAATTTTTAAAAATGGCCGTTTTGTCGGCTTATCTTTGCAACTTCGATGCGCGCGCGTCACCTTAAGGAGTGATGGGAAAATTGTGAAAAAAAATTAGGGTCTGTTTGTAGTCAGAACAAAGTTTAAAAAAGAATCGTATGCAAATTATATAATTTCTTTCTATGCAAATAACTATATGCAAGTTTATGCAACAATCGGCGCCCATCATCTTAAAGAGTGGTGCGAAATTCTGAAAAAAAATTAGGGTCTATTTTGAGTCGGAACAAAGTCAAAAATAAAATTATGCAACAATCGGCGGATCCGAGGGAAATGACCCCACGGTTTGGCTTGGAATGCCCCATGTATATATATATATTATATATGGGGTATTCCTGGGAATTTCGGCAACTTCAGACAGTTGGGTCGAAATTTTTGCCCCCCAATTTTTTTCATTAATATGTGTTGAAAATAAAGAGACACGTATTTCGGCGTTTTTTATTTTGAGCCCCCACTTTTGAAATACAGTCAAATGAAGTTTTTGAAGTATTGACCACATTCGGTCATTCAAATCGATATATCTCAGCAACGGTTAGTGATAACTCAAAAAAACACAGGTATTTTTTTTTCGTTTTTGAACGCGTTATACATTGAAAACATTAACGATTATGATGCACAAATTCAACAATTATTTATCAATAATTTAAAATTAAAAATGAAATAAAACAAAAAATGCACTTTTAATTTTTGAAATGTATTTTTTTTTTAATTCCTTGAACAAAAACGAAAATTTAGCCACCTTGAACTTTTTGGGCCGACGTTTCGTTCGAAAGTTATAGCTTTTTTTGTCATAAAAAACCGGTAAATATACGTATTTTATTAGTAAAAAATTGCATGAAGAAAAAAGTACCCTTAATTATTGGAATTGATTTTTTTTCAAATTCCTTGGACGAAAAGAAAAATTTTGAGATCCGGCCGGACTTGGGCCGACGTTTCGTTCGAAAGTTATAGCTTTTATTCTTAAGAACCGGGTAAACATTTAGGGGTTTTTTGTGACAAAAAAATCTATAACTCCCGAACGAAGCGTCGGCCCAAAAAGTTCAAGGTGGCTAAATTTTCGTTTTTGTTCAAGGAATTTAAAAAAAAATACAGCCAGCCTCGTGGCGCAATTTTAAGTACCTCCCCAAAGCTGTCGAATCTCGCCGATCGATTAACATACGATTTTTAGCACTTAATGGTTGATATTGTTTTTCCTCCTTCCATATTTCATTGAAAAATTTGAAACTTTGCACATTTATTCATTTATTATAGTAGGTCTTCGATGCCAGTTTAAATATTTTTCTAGTTATTGAATTCCACGGTGAATCGGCAAGCTGAGATAGTTTGTTCTTAAAAGCTTCGATAAAATTGGAATTCAATCACTGGACATTTTTGTAAGCTGGCATCGAAGACTGTAACAAAAAATTTGTTCAATTTCTCCATTTTTCATTGCGTTTTTTCGACCCGAAGTCCATCGCCACCGAAACCGTCAAATACGGTGGCGATGTAAAAATAAGTAGGCGATGCGACTCATGCGAGCTCTACCCCCCTTTTCCCCTTCCTGTACCCCCTCACCCGGACCGGAGAAGACAGTGAGAACAAGTCCCGACGGCGAGGCTCGTTAGCGGTCGCACGAGGCCACCACCGTCCCATCACGGTGGGGCGAACGAATTTACGCCACCGTCGCGAAAACGGAACACGGTGGCGCTGAGACGCCGACGTACAGCTATGCGCGCGGCTCGCGATCACGCCAGGCCCCCTTCCCGTCCCAGCGAAGACCGAAGGACGCGGCAGAAGCCGGGAATCTCTTCACTTCGGGTGTGATTGTCGTAGATTAAGGAGCGAGCGAGCGAATCCCCGTTCAAGACCACGTGTGTGGGAAATGTTTGTATTGCGTGAGTACCCGATTTTTATACCCGGTCCCTCCATCCCAAAGTTCGCAATTTCTCCCTGTTTATTATTTTTTCTCCCGTTCGCAATTTTTCTCCGTTTAGTCTTTTCTCCTTTCACCGAATTACCGTCCGTCCCGTGTTCCATGCTTTCCCGCTGTGTCGAGGTACTTCGGTGTAAGAGCCGTTGGGCAGGATTCTCTTCCCCACCCCTGAACCTGTCTCCTGTTCCCCGATGAGCCGCTGAGCTATGATTTAATTTCTATTTTTAACTGTTTTTGTAAGTTGAAATACGGTGTCGTTTCCGTCTAAACGACTGGCGCCCATTCCAACTTTTTATTTTTTGTTGCATTGTAGTTGAACCTCGTATCGAGGCAGCTATCTCGTCTGCACCCCCTTTTGTTATTTTTATTTGCGTTAAATAAATTACGCCTATTTTATTATTTCAAACCCATTTTTTATTTCTTTTTTTTGTTGTTAATTTTCCCCGTATACCTTCCCTTGTCCCGAAAGTTGCAGATCGCAAGACCTACTACAACAAATCTAAACTATGCGAAGTTTACAATTTTTCGGTGCAATACTGCGGAAGGAAATAATATAAACTATAAAGAGCCAAAGATCGTATGTTAATCAAATGGCAAAATTCGTCAGCTTTGGGGAGGTACTTAGAATTGCGCCACGAGGCTGGGCCTTCGGCTACTTTTTTTAAATATATTAAGAGACATTTAAGCCCATGGATGCGAAAAAAAAAATGTTGACCCCGATTAAGGACCACCCTAATATACATATACACATGTACATATGTACATATATATATATTAGGGTGGCCCTTATTTATTAATTTATTATTTTTTTATTTATTCATTTGGGTGACTTTCGAATTTTAACGACGCTCACCGATAGTATGTTTCCAAATAATTAAAAAAATATCCTTTCAAAAGTACCCCGCTCTGTCTCAATATTAAGGGGTGCACCTGGCCTCCTACTTTTTCCCATTTGATTAACACGGGATTTTTATTGACTTTCTTTCATAATTGTGTAGCACTGCCAATAAGTCTGCGAAAAATATAAACCTTGTACGGTTTTTTACAATCCACGTACTTTTTTAGCAAATTTTTATTTTTAAAAAATTCAAAATAGCGGATCCAATATGGCGGCTTAAAAAAGCGGAATTCATCAAATTAGGCACAAGATTGTATCGAAACTGGTTGTACATGGGTTTTTTGGGTCCCTAGAGTAAAGATTTCGTATCGAAAGTATAAATTCAATATGGCCGAAGAAACTAAAATTGTCCAAATTTGGTCATTCTTTATATTTTTGGTATTTTTTAGATTTGAGTGACGCACACGCGACGTTAAATACGAATCGTTTTCGAAAAATGATGTGCAAATTTCCAAATTATAACAATTATTAATATAATATCTATTAAAAAAGGGAGGGGTGAGAAAAATCTCATACTGTTGACATTTTATTAGTCGAATATAATGGTCTTCAAAACACATGAAAATATTAATATCAGGCTGATAATTTCAATTCTTTCATGGTTGTTCCTTTGTTCGCATTGAGATACGATTTCCTATACGAGGCAACAAATCGCATGACGTATTGCCTTGGTTCTTCGTCGTATGTTAGAACATTATTATAGTTCTGGACCAAGTTTACAGCTCGCTCTGCGCAGTCTTTGATGATTCTCAAACCTTGGAAAATTTTTAATCCTTCTTGGAAAAATTCGTTCAGATGCCACAGAGCTGGATCAAGCTCCAAAAAGCTTGTATTTATTTTATAATATAAACTAAATACAACCTTATGATTTTATAATATAAAATAATATAAAAAAAATACAAGCTCATTATTTTAGAATATAAAATAAATACAAGCCTTTTGGAGCTTTATCCAGCTCTGTGGCATCTGAACGAATTTTTCCAAGAAGGATTAAAAATTTTCCAAGGTTTGAGAATCATCAAAGATTGCGCAGAGCGAGCTGTAAACTTGGTCCAGAACTATAATAATGTTCTAACCTACGACGAAGAACAAAGGCAATACGTCATGCGATTTGTTGTGTGGTGCCCCGCATTTTTATGAAAATTTTATCGAAACAATTACATACAAGACATAATTGTTTCTCAAAGTAGATGAGAGCCAAGTAAAAAACCGCTTGCGCTAAGTAACGGAAATGCGGCATTCCCGTATTCAGTTTAGTTTAGTCCAAAGTCAAACCAAGAACAACGCTGACAAAGCTGTCAGCATAAAAGTAGACTCTCGGAGGAGAGTCGTAATGGGTGGTATAGTGACCACCCGACGGCAGTCTTAAGCTGAATTTCGAAGGAGTAAAACTGCCTCCTACACGACTCCCGAATCGCGGGATTTAGTCATACGCGATCCGGTCAACATCGGTGTTATACTAACATTTTAACTGTGTATTAATAATTGTATTCCGTCAGTTTTATAGTAGTGATTAAACTAATCGTTAAACCGTTTGCTTGAATTCTAATTCTTTGTGGCTGGAACCCACAATAAAAAAATAAAATCATTGTTTACCCGCTCCGACACCCGTTCCCTAGTGATCACGTGGTCTACCGGCACAACAATTTGGTGGCCGCGGTTGGATTCTGCCAAGTAAATTCAGTTTCAAACGATTAAAATCAGTGCTGTGCAAAAACTGTGCTTCGAAACGAAACACACTGTGCCACGTTACAAGTAGTGACAGTGATAGTTCGATTTCGAATTGGATTACTACGGGACCTCAACGGAGTAAAGCGAGCACTGAACTTCACGTCGCAGAAGCCCGGAATCCGCCGACTCAGCAGCAGCCGAGGACGAACCGGACGTCGCACGACGAGGAAGCAGCCGCTCCACGGACGACCAGGACAGAAGGATGACAACAGAGACCTTCCTCCTGTAAGTGACGGTTTAATACATTGCAATTACAAATAGTCAAAGCCTAGTCCCGCGTCGCTCCGTACAAAATAGTTACCGGTCCGTAGAAGCAATTTAGAAAGAAAGGGGTAGAGTCAAACGAATAGAAAAAATGGCAGACAACGGTTCGCAAATCTCCGACCACGAGTCGCAACAAGGGGGGTCAGGAGACCCTCCAGAGGGAGGGGAGACCGTCGCCGAACTAGCAGCGGCGCTAGCCGCGATAACCGCAAGGATTAACCGGGCGTTGGGTAACTTACCACCCTCCGGGACACTGCCACCTGCGGACGAGGCTCGTATAACCCCGAGAAACCCCGACGGTCGCGGAGGAGTAAACATACGACGGGGTACCTCGTTTGCCGAGTACACAAATAACGGTTCGGAACACGAGTTTGATGACCCCAGAGATATTTTCTCGCGACCTGTCTCGGGACAGATGATAGAGGATGACATAGCAGCCATGGCTTGAAATGCAGGCCTCCCTCTGCCGAGGCCGATAACCACCCCCGTGCTCCCTTCCGGAGAAACGCAAAACAGGGTTCCTCCTCCTCCGCGTCGGCATACTCAGAACCCGACGCCGCCGGACGACGGCCGTCTGGACGAGCGCGATGCTGTTGCGGCCCTGCAACGTGAGCTCGACCGCCGCCGCGCCAGATTGACGCAGGTCGGGCCATCGTATCGGGGAAGTACCGCAGCCACCCTACGCGAAGTCGACGGCAACCCTGAGGAATTGATTAGGGCACTCCAGTCGCAACTGAGGGAGAAAGATGAGGAATTACAACGGTACCGAGCCGGCGAAGATCCGCTACGGGGCCGAAGAAATTCCGCAGAACGACGACCGGGGATGATGCCCTTGTGGCACGCCCTTAAGTACATTGACCCGTTTCACGGAGGCAGCGCAGACGAACTGCAATACTTCCTCCGGTCTTGCGAGACCGCGTGCCGACGAGTGGATTATGAGGAGCACAGCGGACTGCTCGAAATGGTCCTCGGAAATCGGATCAAGGGAAGAGCGGCAATAGATTTGATGCATAAAAATATATTTACCTTCGCGGAACTCCGTACCGAACTAGAGGGCTTGTATGGACAGAGAAAGTCACTGTCAGCCCTGCAATTGGAGTTAAACACAGCGCGTCAAGGACAAGGAGAAAGCGTCGCTGCATACGCGACGCGAGTAGAGACGATCACGTCTCAAATGGTCAATAGGCTGACCGAAAACGAGTCCCAGAGAGACGCGCAAGCAATCGAGGGATCGACGCGGAAATGCGCACAAGCTACGTTCGAAAATGGTCTCACGGGGCAGGTACAAGTGCTCGTGAGAGCGCGAAACTGCGCAACCCTCCACGAGTCCGTAGTAGCAGCAGTAGAAATAGCCGAGGCTATCAACCCGACGGGGTCCGGGGCGTCGAAGGGCGAATCTCAACGGAAATCGGCATCGACGCAGCCCAAAGCCGACGAGGAAAAAACCTGCTACACCTGCGACGAGCCGGGGCATCTGAGTCGAGACTGCCCGCAGAAACCAAAGCGTACAATTCTACCACAGGCAGTCAAGGCCGTGAACCAGATTGAGCTCTTCTGCAGGTATTGCAAGAGGAAGGGACATACGTACCAAGACTGCAGAAAGCGCTGACGAAACGAGCGCAAAACCAGCGGCAGTGAAGATGAGAAGTCGCAATCCGACGAAGGAACGTCCGACGACGGGCAAAGGGGCGGACGCAAGCGCCCATCGAACACTGATACGGGGGTAGACGAGAGGCAAACGATAGGGACCCTGAGCCTTCATACGTTGACAGTCAGGTCCGAGTCAACTCCGTTGCAAACGTTTCCGGTCATCCTCCCCGCGAGCAGGGCGGCAAACGATTTCGTCATCGAGTCACCGGGCGCCGCAGACGGTGTGTTGACACTGAAAGCTGACACCGGAGCGCAATGCTGCGTTATACGAGAGAGCTGCCTGCTGCCGGGTACCGTAGTCGACGAATGCAACGTCGAACTCGAGGGAATATCAGGTCAAAAATTCAGGCCCAAGGGCGTAACACTACTGGCTCTTGGGGTGCCAGCCGTCATAATAAAGCACTCATTTTACGTAGTGACAAAAACGGTGTCGCTACCCGTCCAGGGTATCCTCGGGATGGATTTTATACGAAAACATAAAGTCGACATTTTCGGAGGAGACACAATAAAAATTTACGGACACGTAATGCCCCTGTTGAACGGTGCATCCGGAGTATTACAAGAAGCGCGCAGTGAGACGATAGTGCGAACTAAAACGGCAAGCAAATTCATAAGCCTTGTCGAAAAACGCACGATAACTCTAGATTCAGTGATGGAGTCGTGCATTACGCCCCCGGCGGGTAAAACAAGCCTGATAAGCCTCGCAAACGCGAGCAAAGACGTTCGCGTGGTGCAACAACCCCACGTGCAACCAGAGCCGGCGAACGATAACACGGCCAAGGCGCCAGGAAGACGCTTAGTGTACTCGAACACAGAGACAGGAAAACAAAACGCAGAAGCCGACGCTTAAAGCTGCATACACGCAGCAATAGGAGCTCAGGCACAAGAAAGAGCGAGAAGCGCTCCACCGAAGAGGGACAACGCTAATCAGCAGGATACAGTTCCTCTCGTCACTGACCCATCACACCCCGTCCAAGAAGACAACGGGAAGCGTGGGGCCAGTACGAACGACCGCGTAGAGAGACGCGAGAAGAAGGACAGCGCGAGGCCCACGAAGTGCGACGGAGCAACAGTCAGGGCAGCTAGCGCATCGCCCACCAAGAGAGGGGAGCGACAAGGACAATGGAGATGGCGAGACGCCCACATCGCGCAAGAGCGACAGAGACGGCGAGACGCCCACGCCTCGCAGGAGCGAGAACGGGAACGAAAACCACACGTCGCGCGAAGGCAACGGAGACGGCGAGACGCCCACATCGCGCAAGAGCGACAGAGACGGCGAGACGCCCACGCCGCGCAAGAGCGACAAGGAGGACGACATCTTTACGCTACTCAAGAAGAACGAGGGGGGTTACACCCACATCTTGTACAAGAGCGAAAGAGACAGCAAGGTCCATACGTTGCATGCGAGCGACGGAGACATCGGCAAAGGAACCATGAAGGATTCGGGCAGCAGTAGTGCCCACCCTCTCCCCGACGGTAGAATCGCGCAGGGGCCTCTCAACCCCCTCTCACGGTCCGACAAGGGTTAAAGGGACACCGTGGGGAGGGGGAAGTACACCCCTATACGCGTGGAACGTCTGAGGGGGCAAAAATAAAAAATAATATTCCTTATGGACCCATCTTAGCCGTCAAGTGAAGGAAAAACAGTAAAAATCGTTACGGTCAATCGACGATACATGAAAGATTAATTAGGGACAGGTATATTGGCTTTGACTGGTAATTGCATTGTAACCGCCCGAGGTTTCAGCGTTCGGACGGGAAGGAAGGTCACCCAGATGGTCTCCGACGACTATCTTCCCCCCGGAAACCTCACTCTCTCCGACATCGGGAAGTCATCGACCAACGCGGACCCAGTGCCCTGTGCCCCTAAAAAATTTAGAGACAATTTAAGAGAAAAAAAAAAAAATCGAAAATTACTATGCCCTTCGCTCTCGGTACGGGAACAATTGTCGTGATAACATTAGCCTGCGCCGTAGCCTGCTTACTATGTTACAGACATCAGCAGAATTCCTCGACGTCCCGAGCTACTACCGTATCAGTGAGTCTCGGGGTCACCGGACTACAACAGAAGCAGACGGCAACAAGAGAAGAACGGAAAGAGAGACCTCCCGCCAGACAGCTGGCTCGATGTTAACCCCGTCACCCGACAATATTATTGCCCACCAATAACCGTTGCGAGCACATAGAATAGACCCGTAAAAGTAAAGTAAAGTGGAGTAAAAATTAATTTCCGCTAAAAATAAATTTTTACTTTTCAGGGGGGAGGGGTGTGGTGCCCCGCATTTTTATGAAAATTTTATCAAAACAATTACATACAAGACATAATTGTTTCTCAAAGTAGATTAGAGCCAAGTAAAGAACCGCTTGCGCTAAGTAACGGAAATACGGCATTTCCGTATTCAGTTTAGTTTAGTCCAAAGTCAAACCAAGAACAACGCTGACAAAGCTGTCAGCATAAAAGTAGACTCTCGGAGGAGAGTCGTAATGGGTGGTATAGCGACCACCCGACGGCAGTCTTAAGCTGAATTTCGAAGGAGTAAAACTGCCTTCTACACGACTCCCGAATCGCGGGATTTAGTCATACGCGATCCGGTCAACATCGGTGTTATAGTAACATTCAAACTGTGTATTAATAATTGTATTCCGTCAGTTTTATAGTAGTGATTAAACTAATCGTTAAACCATTTGCTTGAATTCTAATTCTTCGTAGCTGGAACCCACAATAAAAAATTAAAATAATTGTTTACCCGCTCCGACACCCGTTCCCTAGTGATCACGTGGTCTACCGGCACAACAGTTGCCTCGTATAGGAAATCGTATCTCAATGCGAACAAAGGAACAGCCATGAAAGAATTTAAATTATCAGCCTGATATTAATATTTTCATGTGTTTTGAAGACCAATATATTCGACTAATAAAATGTCAACAGTATGAGATTTTTCATCACCCCTCCCTTTTTTAATAGATATAATATTAATAATTGTTATAAATTGGAAATGTTCACATCATTTTTCGAAAACAATTCGTATTAAACGTCGCGTGTGCGTCACTTAAATCTAAAAAATACCAAAAATATAAAAAATGACCAAAGGGCATAGCCGGATAAGCATACCAAAACTGCCCTAAGGGAGTTTTCAAATGACACTGAGCCTATTGTATCCTCACTAAAAAAACAATTTCCCTGAAAATTTTAGCTCTCTCACCCAATTACATACTTATGCACGAAATCGATTCTTCCGCTTTCTGAACGTTAGAATTTGAATTTTTCGTGTATTTGTTCGACGATTGTTTCGACGGATTCAAGGTTTCTAGCATCGCGCAATGTTGAGTCAAGAATTCGGTCAGTTCGTCAAACGTTGGAATGTTTTGCGCCATGTTGTTTGTTTCCCATTTCCGCCTCGTGACAGGATCGAGCTTTGACGCCATCATATGAATTATCAAACTATCCCACTGCTCTGTAGGTTGACCGAGTGTCTTGAGTGCTCTCAAATGTTTCAACGTATCGTCGAGTAATTTTCGTAGTTGTGAGGCTGATTCCTTGGGAATCGTAGCCATTTCAAAAAGCCCTTGAACGTGATGATGAATCAATAGTCGTTTGTTCTCGAATCGTGCTTTCAAGAGATTCCATGCTTCTGTGTAACTTGCTGCACTGGTCTCTAGCGAATGAATTACTTGACTTGCGACTCCTTGAAGAGAAGACCGCAAGTAGTAGAATTTTCGAATATTTGATAGACTTTCGTTTGTGTCGATCAATGCTTCGAACGTGTCACGAAACGGCAGCCATTGCGCAAAATGACCGTCGAATTCAGGAAGGTTGAGGGTTGGCAATTTTATGCTTGAACCAGCAACTAAATCTTGACCGTCTTGTTGTACTGACTGCGTTCTATTGATACGAGCTTGACCATCGGCTTGCGCAGCTGGAAGCGGAGCTAGTAACTGTTTTGCCAATGCTGCAGTTCTGTAATACGCAGCTTCAAAGCTAGCACGCTCCTCGGCATCAGCGTCAGTTTCCTTTATTAGTTCAATCCCCGTTCGAGCTATATCGAATTTATCCCATAACTCGTAGAGTTTTTGTACCCTCGCTTCCACCTCCGCAAGGCTGTCGCCCGCTGTAAATGCTGTAATTGTTCTCGTAATACGCGTGAACTGACCTTTTTATGACCCTTCTATCGGTTTTAAACTGAGCTAGATCTCCCATATTTATTCGACAACCTTGTATATCTGGCGATGTTTCGCGTGACGATACTCAAGACCCTGGTCGAGACGTAGGACGAGATTCTGGATGCGGCGGAAGCTGAGACGTAGACTGGGGTGATTCGGATGTATCTTTTTTCAGAGATGTGTGTGATACTGACATGTATGCACCGTTGTACTATCCGGTTCGATGATCCTGGCGTCAATGCTGCATTGTATCAGCCCCCTTGAAGACGATGTCGATTGACGTGATCCACGAATATTCGTGTGTATAACCTCGAAAATTTTCACGACGTGAATTTTTCGAACGAATCGTATTTTATTGAATGAATCGCGTTTGTTAAACGAATCGTAATTTGTCGAGCGAATCGTAGTTTGTTGCACGAATCGTAATTTGTCAAACAAATCGTATTTTGTCGAACGATTCTTTTTCGTCAAATTTGTATCCCGAGAATCGTCGTGAGTGCGAACGTTCCTCGGAATCATATCGTTGTAGCGACGCACTCTTGCACGAAACCCAACTCATCGGTTGGAGGTCGATCGTGGAGCATTTTTTTCCAATGAATTGACGATCCACTTTCGGATGCGAAAATATTTCGTCTCGTGGATGACGTCGATGTTGTAAAGAGATCGAGAGAATAATTTCCTTATGTGGCACTCGAAATTTTACAGTGATTTTCTTGGAGCACGTGATAAAGCTGAGATTTCTATCGTTGTATTGTCTGCTTGCGTATCGTTACTTTCTCGAAACTTCTACTGGACTTTTTTTTTCTTTTTCAATCCAGCGCTGATGCCCGGGATACTCGAAGGACCAAATTATGTTGCGCTTGGGCGATGGGTCGATTCGAAGAAAGCAGACACTAGTTGACACTTTTGCTTTTTGTTAACGTTTCTTTATTCGTTCATAAATGTTGAGCGTTGTGTGCGCGTTGTTGAGGCAATCGTCTAATTCGAAAAGGCCGCCTAGTCAAACGGGAGTTCCTAGTACTATTAAGTTTAAGCGCTGCTCACAGGCGCTAACGACAAACAACCTGATTGGTTGCTAGGCGAGTGCCTGTCGCGCTGGTTTTTTTTCCTTCGTTATTCTTCTTGTAACACTTCTATCGTATAAAACCCGTCGTAATAAAACTCGTTATTATCAGCATGATTCTCGTGTAAATCCGATCGATCCTTTGAACCTCAATAGGTTATGGGCCCAGAGGCATCGGGTGCTGAATATTTTCGTGTTTCGGGGTTTTTCCTGAAAAGTGAAGTGAGCGAACGCTGAACGTATCTCTACATAACCTCCCTCCACGTGCAAAAGTGAGGAATTCGAGATAGAGACAATAGAAAACGAAATTCCAAAGATCGCGCATTTGAAGGGTGCGGACAATTGGGACTCGTGGAAATTTTAGATCCGCGTAACACTGAATGCGAGCGGTGCGTGGAAAGTGGTGAACGGTGAAGAGGGAAAACCAGTGGTAGACCCGGTGGCGGACGCCACGGCTCTTGTGGTCCACGAAAGAAAATTTGCAACATGGGAGAAGGCAGATCGAATCGGCCAAAAGGTTATCGGCACAACGGTCGGGCCTCAAGCCCTCCTGCACATCATAAATTGTGAAACCACCGCTAAAATGTGGAACAAACTGAAATCTGTGTACGAGCAAAAATCAGAATCAAGTGTACATATGTTATAGCAGCAGTGGTACAGCGCTACGATGGGTTCCACCGACAGCATCTCGTCGCACATAGCGAAGCTACGGGATATCGCTCATAAGCTCGAAGTGATGAACGAGAAGGTCTCCGACAACATGATCATAACGAAGATCCTCATGACCCTCCCAGCGAGCTACGCTTACTTTGTGAGTGCGTGGGAATCTGCAGCGCTGACTAAGAGGACCCTTGTGAACCTAACCTCCAGACTCACCATTAAGGAAATGAGACACGGCGCTGGAAAGAACACAGGAGGAAGCGCTTTCGCAGCAAATCGATCAGAGAAGCCTGGCAGAGGACGAGGAAAAGGTTCCCGGAAACCGGGTAAGTGCTTTACGTGTGGAAAGCCCGGCCATTGGTCCCGAGAATGTCATGGAAATAAGAAAAACAATAGCGACGAGCTGAACAACAATCAGAAGGGAGACGCACTTGTTGTTAAGACCCTTGCATCTACAACAGGTCAGTACGAGTACAAGAATGTATGGTGCCTTGATTCCGGAGCTAGCGACCATATGTCGACACGACGAGAGTGGTTCATCAACTTTGAGACTCTCGAGACAGAGATTCCGGTACGCATCGGGAATGGAAAATACATTCCAGCAACCGGGAAGGGTGACATAAACGTCCTCGCATTCGACGGTCACTCTTGGAACGAAAAACACTTGTCAAGCGTGCTGTTTGTGCCTGAACTTGAATACAATTTATTCTCAGTAGGAGCTACCATGGACAAAGTCTACGACTTCGATCGGACAGTGTGATGTGCGAACTGCAAAAAGAGGGAAAAACAGTCCTCATCGGAGAACGACAAGGAAAGCTCTTCCACATGAAATTGAGAATCATCGTTGAGTCGAAGCACCTAGACACGCAAGCAGCGGTATGTACATTTCGAGAACGTATCGCACACCAGAACGAAAGGCAAGTAAAGAAATTTCTGAAGCTAACAAATAACGAAGTACCAGTCGAAAAGAATTTGTTCAGCGAGCCATGCGCCTCAGGAAAGATGCACCGTACCCCATTTCCGAAGAGCACAACGAAGGCAAGCGAGACCGGAGAGCTGATACATGCAGATTTGTGCGGTCCGATGGAGGATAACTCCGTTGGAGGCTCGCGCTACTTTCTTCTACTGAAGGACGATCATTCCCACTTCAGAACGGTATTCTTCATGAATCAGAAGTCAAAGGTCAAGGATCATCTACGTTTTTTTCTCAAACGATGCGAAAAAACTTTACCACGCGGCATTCGAACCTTAAGAACAGACAACGGCCTTGAATTCGTGAACCAGGAGGTACGCGAATTGACGAACAGTCTCGGCGTGAAGCATGAAAAAAGCGTACCATATAGTCGTGAGCAAAACTGGGCAGCTGAATCGGACTATCGTCGAGGCAGCTCGGACGATGCTGTACGCAAGGAAGTTGAGCGTCAAACTGTGGGCGGAAGCCGTCAACACTGCCGTTAATGTAGTGAATACGACAGGCCCGAGCACAGTCAAAGGAATCACACCATACGAGCTGTGGCACGGAAAACCGGCGGACGTCAGCTATCTAAGAGTCTTCGGGGAAGAGGTATTCAGACATGTCCCGAAGGCGAAGAGACACAAATTCGATCGCAAGGCCGAGCAGGGTCTGCTTGTCGGGTACGATGAGGACACGAAAGGCTACCGCGTGTGGTTCAAGCTACACAACAATATTCGAGTCTGCAGAGACGTAAAATTCTCTGGCCGACGAGTGACAGAGGAACGAAGTTCGGACGACGAATATACACTTCTCAAGATACCCTGGGAAGCGGAGCTTCCGACGGACGCAGCGGAATCGATCATCGCAGAACATCTGATCAACGTGGAAGCACCAATCGACGAGGGAGAGAAGGTTCGGCACAAAGAGGTGACCGAGCCGACAAATGGCGATCACGATGATCAAGAGCTCGATAACGTAGCTACAGAGCAGTGTGATCGATACGGTCTACGCAGAAGAGACACGATCAGGGCGCCCGCAAGATACGCGGATGCGCAGTTGTCCACCAGTCATGCAGCTCAGAGCGGAGAAGAGCCGCAAACGTACGAAGAGGCGGTAAGCGGAGACGACGCAACCCTATGGAAACAAGCCATGGACGATGAGATGAAGTCGCTCAAGCAGAATCAAACGTGGATTTTAGCTCTCCTGCCGAAGAACCAGAAAGTCATCGACAATCGCTGGACATTTAAGTTAAAAAGCAATGCCAACGGAAGCAAGCGATGCTACAAGGCACGACTGGTAGCGAGAGGTTTTACCCAACGACACGGCATTGCTTATGAGGAAACCTTCAGCCGCGTCGTGAGGTTTGATTCTATCAGAGGCATCCTCGCGGTTGCAGCATGCTCGAAAATGAAATTGCGTCAGTTTGACATTAAAACCGCGTTCCTGTACGGCGACTTAGGGGAAACGATCTTCATGAGACAACCTGCAGGCCACGACGACGGAACCGGACGCGTTTGCGAGCTGAAACGAAGCTTATACGGCCTAAAACAGGCCTCCCGCTGTTGGAATCGGCGATTTACTGATTCTTTAAAAAAAATTCAGTTGCAAGCGACGGAGGCGGATCCGTGCGTTTTCACATCGGGAAAGGGCGCATCACGACTCATTCTGGCGATATACATCGACGACGGGTTGATCGCGTCAACGGACGAAATAGAAATAGATTCCTTGTTGCAGGCACTACGAAAGGAGTTCGAGATCACCGCCGACGTGGCAGATATGTATCTTGGACTGCAGATCGAGCAACTCGCGAGTGGCGCAACATTCATTCATCAATAGGCGTACACAAAACGAATTTTGGAGCGCTTTAGAATGGGGAACGCAAACCCGGTGACCATACCGGCCGATAAACAGCATGAGTCGGATGGTGCAGCGGACTTGGACGACAAAGAGGCTGCAAACGTACCCTATCGTCGGCAATCGGCAGCTTGATGTATTTGTCCGTGGCTACAAGACCGGACATTACATACGCTGTGAACAAATCCAGTCAGTATCTCGAAAAACCCCCAAAGGCACATTGGAACAACGTCAAACGAATCCTCAAGTACCTCAAGGGCACGACACGCCATGGGCTGTATTTCGACAGTGGGAGTTCCTAGTACTATTAAGTTTACGCTCTGCTCACAGGCGCTAACGACAAACAACCTGATTGGTTGCTAGGCGAGTGCCTCTCGCGCTGGTTTTTTTGCCTTCGTTATTCTTCTTGTAACACTTCTATCGTATAAAACCCGTCGTAATAAAACTCGTTACTATCAGCATGATCCTCGTGTAAATCCGATCGATCCTTTGTACCTCAATACGCGTGTTGCATGCCTTGGCGGCCATATTGCTTCTGAAGCGCCGTGGCATCGGTCAGCCCAGTGGTCTTCCCGCCAGAGTGCCCGTAGCGCCGCTACGCGGGAACTATATGCACTACGGTCTGGGGAATGTACACTGAACAGGTGGTTCTAAGCCTCGCTCTTTCTAAGTTGAAGCTGATGAGTCGGGATCATTGACATGTAGAAATAATTTCGACCAATCGCCTTCAACTCAGAAAGAGAGAGGCTTAGAACCACCCTAGTCTCGTCTCACTTTAATGTGTTTGCACTTTTTCTCGCCGCATTAGCCGTCCTCATCTATATGTCGAAGATCGGAATCAACTCAATTCGTATCACTTTCGTTTTCGATCAATCGACGAACTTCATAGTCTAAAAATGTCTGACAACGAAGAGGTATGTTTTTCCATCCCATCTCAATGGCATTTATCGTAAAATTGATAATTATTCTTTTTCCCCTTGTAAAATATCATCAACCAGCTAATGGAATTCGGTAAGTAATAAAGAATTACTATACATTTTTGAGTGGTGAATATAAAAATCATAATTTCTCATTTCATTTCCAGATATCAACGGAGGAAATGAGCTGGCAGCGGCGGGACCGGCGGCGGCGAGGCCGGCAGCGGCGATAGCGAGGCCGTCTTTCTTCTCTCGCTCTCTCTGTCTTCCTTTCTCTCTCTCTCTCTCTCTCTCTCTCTCTCTCTCTCTCTCTCTCTCTCTCTCTCTTTCCTTTATTTATTCATAATAAATAATGGAAAAAATAATAATAATGAATTAATGAATAATTAATTATAATAATTATTTATTTATTAATTTATTCGTAATAAAAAAATGAATAATTGAATAAATGAATAAATAAATAAATGGATGAATAAATAAATAAATGGATGAATAAATGAATGAATGAATGAATAAATAAATGAATAAATGAATAAATGAATAAATGAATAAATGAATAAATGAATAAATGAATAAATGAATAAATGAATAAATGAATAAATGAATAAATGAATAAATGAATAAATGAATAAATGAATAAATGAATAAATGAATAAATGAATAAATGAATAAATGAATAAATGAATAAATGAATAAATGAATAAATGAATAAATGAATAAATGAATAAATGAATAAATGAATAAATGAATAAATGAATAAATGAATAAATGAATAAATGAATAAATGAATAAATGAATAAATGAATAAATGAATAAATGAATAAATGAATAAATGAATAAATGAATAAATGAATAAATGAATAAATGAATAAATGAATAAATGAATAAACGAATAAATGAATAAATGAATAAATGAATAAATAAATAAATGAATAAATGAATAAATGAATAAATGAATAAATGAATAAATGAATAAATGAATAAATGAATAAATGAATAAATAAATAAATGAATAAATGAATAAATGAATAAATGAATAAATGAATAAATGAATAAATGAATAAATGAATAAATGAATAAATAAATAAATAAATAAATGAATAAATGAATAAATGAATAAATGAATAAATGAATAAATGAATAAATGAATAAATGAATAAATGAATAAATGAATAAATGAATAAATGAATAAATGAATAAATGAATAAATGAATAAATGAATAAATGAATAAATGAATAAATGAATAAATGAATAAATGAATAAATGAATGAATGAATAAATGAATAAATGAATAAATGAATAAATAAATAAGTGAATAAATGAATAAATGAATAAATGAATAAATGAATAAATGAATAAATGAATAAATGAATAAATGAATAAATGAATAAATGAATAAATGAATAAATGAATAAATGAATAAATGAATAAATGAATAAATGAATAAATGAATAAATGAATAAATGAATAAATGAATAAATGAATAAATGAATAAATGAATAAATGAATAAATGAATGAATGAATAAATGAATAAATGAATAAATGAATAAATGAATAAATGAATAAATGAATAAATGAATAAATGAATAAATGAATAAATGAATAAATGAATAAATGAATAAATGAATAAATGAATAAATGAATAAATGAATAAATGAATAAATGAATAAATGAATAAATGAATAAATGAATAAATGAATAAATAAATAAATGAACAAATGAATAAATGAATAAATGAATAATGAATAAATGAATAAATGAATAAATGAATAAATGAATAAATGAATAAATGAATAAATGAATAAATGAATAAATGAATAAATGAATAAATGAATAAATGAATAAATGAATAAATGAATAAATGAATAAATGAATAAATGAATAAATGAATAAATGAATAAATGAATAAATGAATAAATGAATAAATGAATAAATGAATAAATGAATAAATGAATAAATGAATAAATGAATAATGAATAAATGAATAAATGAATAAATGAATAAATGAATAAATGAATAAATGAATAAATGAATAAATGAATAAATGAATAAATGAATAAATGAATAAATGAATAAATGAATAAATGAATAAATGAATAAATGAATAAATGAATAAATGAATAAATAGAATAAATGAATGAATGAATAAATAATAAATGAATAAATGAATAAATAAATAAATGAATAAATGAATAAATGAATAAATAAATAAATGAATAAATGAATAAATGAATAAATGAATAAATGAATAAATGAATAAATGAATAAATGGATAAATGAATAAATGAATAAATGAATAAATGAATAAATGAATAAATGAATGAATGAATAAATGAATGAATGAATAAATGAATAAATGAATAAATGAATAAATGAAAAAATGAAAAAATGAAAAAATGAATAAATGAATAAATGAATAAATGAATAAATGAATAAATGAATAAATGAATAAATGAATAAATGAATAAATGAATAAATGAATAAATGAATAAATGAATAAATGAATAAATGAATAAATGAATAAATGAATAAATGAATAAATGAATAAATGAATAAATGAATAAATGAATAAATGAATAAATGAATAAATGAATAAATGAATAAATGAATAAATGAATAAATGAATAAATGAATAAATGAATAAATGAATAAATGAATAAATGAATAAATGAATAAATGAATAAATGAATAAATGAATAAATGAATAAATGAATAAATGAATAAATGAATAAATGAATAAATGAATAATGAATAAATGAATAAATGAATAAATGAATAAATGAATAAATGAATAAATGAATAATGAATAAATGAATAAATGAATAAATGAATAAATGAATAAATGAATAAATGAATAAATGAATAAATGAATAAATGAATAAATGAATAAATGAATAAATGAATAAATGAATAAATGAATAAATGAATAAATGAATAAATGAATAAATGAATAAATGAATAAATGAATAAATGAATAAATGAATAAATGAATAAATGAATAATGAATAATGAATAAATGAATAAATGAATAAATGAATAAATGAATAAATGAATAAATGAATAAATGAATAAATGAATAAATGAATAAATGAATAAATGAATAAATGAATAAATGAATAAATGAATAAATGAATAAATAAATAAATGAATAAATGAATAAATGAATAAATGAATAAATGAATAAATGAATAAATGAATAAATGAATAAATGAATAAATGAATAAATGAATAAATGAATAAATGAATAAATGAATAAATGAATAAATGAATAAATGAATAAATGAATAAATGAATGAATGAATAAATGAATAAATGAATAAATGAATAAATGAATAAATGAATAAATGAATAAATGAATAAATGAATAAATGAATAAATGAATAAATGAATAAATGAATAAATGAATAAATGAATAAATGAATA
>CAXAQZ010000140.1:10000-11824 GCA_963971145.1 Sussaba pulchella
TGATAATTTCTAACGGCCCGATGAGATGCACGTTAAAAATATAGATTAAAAAATTGAAAAAACAATTAGAGCATACTCTTTGACCGTAAATATTTTGTTCAACGGTAAATGGCGGGAATAACTGATACTTGATTTCGTTGAAGCAATTTTCCTTCTGTGATATAAAATTTTATATGAATGGATTAACGAGATTCCCACTGTCCTTATCTAAAATTTTCGTGAAAATTAATTCGAGCAAAAAAATCTTTTTCTAATTTGCATTAAGTCCGGAGAATCGTTAAATATTACGAAGATTTTAACAACGATGCGATGCACGTTGAAAATATAGATTAAAAAATTAAAAAACTAATTCGCATAATCTTTGACCTTAAATATTTTGTTCAACGGTAAATGGCGGAAATAACTGATACTTGATTTTGTTGAAGGAATGTTTTATCTGTGATATTATATTTTGCATAAATGGATTAACAAGATTCCCACTGTACCTATCTAAAATTTTCGTAAAAATTTATTCGAGCAAAAAAATTTATTTCTAATTTGCATAAAGTCCGGAGAATCGTTGAATATTACGAAGATTCTGACGACTTTTAACGGCCCAATGCGATGCACGTGGAAATTTAAAAAATTTTCAAATAGGGATTCGTCTACTCTTCGAACCGAAATAATTGATACGAGGATAAACGCCGGGAATAACGAATGCTCGATTGAGTTAGAAGAATGCTCGTTGATTAACAAGATTCGGACCGTCCCTATAAAAGAAATTCGTGAAACCATAAACGGTCTACTTATCGACCAAACAAGATTTGCGATCGGTCTACGTGTGAATTTTAAATTCCTCTTTCGTTTTTCAGTACTAATTTTTTTTCATCAACTCATTAGAATAAATTTTAGGCCAAAATGGTTTTCGCGTTTCATGAAAAATTTTTTTTTTTTTTTCGAATTTCAGAAAAACCGATCGGTCTACGCCTGGAATAATTTTAATG
The DNA here is from genome assembly GCA_963971145.1 of Sussaba pulchella. Lineage (NCBI taxonomy): Eukaryota > Metazoa > Arthropoda > Insecta > Hymenoptera > Ichneumonidae > Sussaba > Sussaba pulchella. Next base: position 10,984 of record CAXAQZ010000140.1, read on the forward strand.
TTCTTATTATTTTACAAACGAATTTTTTTTTTTTTTGGGTTTAAGAAAAAGCGGTCGATCTACGGGTGAAAAATTAAGGTTTATTCATTTCATTCCGATAGAAAAATAATTTGAAAAAAAAATTTTTAAGCACGTTTTGATATTGATTGTTACGTTAATGCGATAAGAAGAAAGTTATGTTCTTTTACTTTTCGAAAAAGCGATCGGTCTACGCGTCGAACAACCCTGGTCGCGGTCGGTCTGCGGATGGATTATTTCCGAGTGCGATCGGTCTACGCGTCAACTCAATGTACATGCGATCGGTCTACGCAACGAACAACTCTGCCCGCGGTCGGTCTACGCGTGGATTTGAAATTCCTCTTTCGTTTTTCGATAACAATTTCTTTCATCAATTTATTAGAACAAATTTAAGGTAAAATTAATTTTCGCGTTTCATGAAAAAAAAAATTTTTTTTTTCGAATTTCAAAAAAACCGATCGGTCTACCCCTGGAATAATTTTAATGTTCTTATTATTTTACAACCAAATTTTTTTATTTCTTTTCGGGTTTAAGAAAAAGCGGTCGATCTACGGGTAAAAATTTAAGGTTTATTCATTTCATTCCGATGGAAAAATAATTTGAAAAAAAAAATTTTTAAGCACGTTTTGATATTGATTGTTACGTTAATGCGATAAGAAGGAAGTTATGTTCTTTTACTTTTCGAGAAAGCGAGTTTTTCGATACCAATTTTTTTTCATCAATTTATTAGAATAAATTTTTGGTCAAAATGGTTTTCGCGTTTCATGAAGAAAATTTTTTTTCTTTCGAATTTCAGAAAAACCGATCGGTCTACGCCTGGAAT
>CAXAQZ010000141.1:0-2500 GCA_963971145.1 Sussaba pulchella
TCTCTATCTCTCTATCTCTCTATCTCTCTATCTCTCTATCTCTCCATCTCTCTATCTCTCTATCTCTCTATCTCTCTATCTCTCTATCTCTCTATCTCTTTATCTCTCTATCTCTCTATCTCTCTATCTCTCTATCTCTCTATCTCTCTATCTCTCTATCTTTCTATCTCTCTATCTCTTTATCTCTCTATCTCTCTATCTCTCTATCTCTCTATCTCTCTATCTCTCTATCTCTCTATCTCTCTATCTCTCTATCGCTTTATCTCTCTATCTTTCTATCTCTCTATCTCTCTATCTCTCTATCTCTCTATCTCTCTATCCCTTTATCTCTCTATCCCTTTATCTCTCTATCTCTCTATCTCTCTATCTCACTATCTCTCTATCTCTCTATCTCTCTATCTCTCTATCTCTCTATCTCTCTATCTCTCTATCTCTCTATCTCTATATCTCTCTATCTCTCTATCTCTCTATCTCTCTATCTCTCTATCTCTCTATCTCTCTATCTCTCTATCTCTCTATCTCTCTATCTCTCTATCTCTCTATCTCTCTATCTCTCTATCTCTCTATCTCTCTATCTCTCTATCTCTCTATCTCTCTATCTCTCTATCTTTCTATCTCTCTATCTCTCTATCTCTCTATCTCTCTATCTCTCTATCTCTCTATCTCTCTATCTCTCTATCTCTCTATCTCTCTATCTCTCTATTTCTCTACCTCTCTATCTCTCTATCTCTCTATCTCTCTATCTCTCTATCTCTCTATCTCTCTATCTCTCTATCTCTCTATCTCTCTATCTCTCTATCTCTCTATCTTTCTATCTCTCTATCTCTCTATCTCTCTATCTCTCTATCTCTCTATCTCTCTATCTCTCTATCTCTCTATCTATCTATCTCTCTATCTCTCTATCTCTCTATCTCTCTATCTCTCTATCTCTCTATCTATCTATCTCTCTATCTCTCTATCTCTCTATCTCTCTATCTCTCTATCTCTCTATCTCTCTATCTCTCTATCTCTCTATCTCATTATCTCTCTATTTCTCTATCTCTCTATCTCTCTATCTCTCTATCTCTCTATCTCTCTATCTCTCTATCTCTCTATCTTTTTATCTCTCTATCTCTCTATCTCTCTATCTCTCTATCCCTCTATCTCTCTATCTCTCTATCTCTTTATCTCTCTATCTATCTATCTCTATATCTCTCTATCTACCTATCTCTCTATCCCTCTATCTCTCTATCTCTCTATCTCTTCATCTCTCAATCTCTATATATCTCTATCTCTCTATTTCTCCATCTCTCTATCTCTGAGTCTCTTCATCTCTGTATCTCTGTATCTCTCTATCTCTCTATCCCTCTATCTCTTTATTTCTCTATCTCTCTATCTCTCTTACTTCTTTATCCCTCTATCTCTCTATAGCTCTATCTCTCGATCTCTCTATCTCTCGATCTCTCTATCTCTTTATCTCTCTATCTCTCTATCTCTCTATTTCTCTATCTCACTATCTTTCTATCTCTCTATCTCTCTATCTCTCTATCTCTATATCTCTCTATCTCTCTATCTCTCTATCTTTATATCTCTATATCTCTCTATCTCTCTATCTCCCTATCTCTCTATCTCTCTATCTCTCTATCTCTCTATCTCTCTATCTCTCTATCTCTCTATCTCTCTATCTCTCTATCTCTCTATCTCTCTATCTCTCTATCTCTCTATCTCTCTATCTCTCTATCTCTCTATCTCTCTGTCTCGCTATCTCGCTATCTCTCTATCTCTCTATCTCTCTACCTCTCTATCTCTCTATCTCTCTATTTCTCTATCTCTCTATCTCTCTATCTGTCTATCTCTCTATCTCTCTATCTCTCGATCTCTCTATCTCTTTATCTCTCTATCTCTTGTATCTCTCTATCCCTTTATCTCTTTATCTCTCTATCCCTTTATCTCTTTATCTCTCAATCTCTCTATATCTCAATCTCTCTATTTCTTTATCGCTCGATCTCTCTATCTCTCTATCTCTCTATCTCTCTATCTCTCTATCTCTTTATCTCTCTATCTCTCTATCTCTCTATCTCTCTATCTCTCTATCTCTCTATCTCTCTATCTCTCTATCTCTCTATCTCTCTATCTCTCTATCTCTCTATCTCTCTATCTCTCTATCTTTCTATCTCTCTATCTCTCTATCTCTCTATCTCTCTATCTCTCTATTTCTCTATCTCTCTATCTCTCTATCTCTCTATCTCTCTATCTCTCTATCTCTCTATCTCTCTATCTCTCTGTCTTTCTATCTCTCTATCTCTCTATCTCTCTATCTCTCTATCTCTCTATCTCTCTATCTCTCTATCTCTCTATCTCTCTATCTCTCTATCTCTCTATCTCTCTATCTCTCTATCTCTTTATCCCTCTATCTCTCTATCTCTCTATCTCTCTATCTCTCTATCTCTCTATCTCTCTATCTCTCTATCTCTCTATCTCTCTATCTCTCTATCTCTCTATCTCTCTATCTCTCTATCTC